>LZPO01117121.1:119630-137668 GCA_001675575.1 Neotoma lepida
ACATTGATAGATAGATACATTGATAGATAGATACATACATACATACATACATAGATACATAGATACATAGATACATAGATGGATGGATGGATGGATGGATGGATGGATGGATGGATGGATGGATGGATGGACGGACAGACGGACGAACAGACAGACAGACAGATAAAATGAAAGATAAAACTCAGAAAGGGTTTGGTAGGCAACGTGAGCAGTGAAGGATGGTACTATAGACATTAAAATATTGCTGAGGTCAAGGGTTCAAAATATTTACGTGTATTCTCCACCAAAATTTCTGGCTTTGTTTTCTTACAATCCTGAGTTTTTGCATCATGCTGATGACCACAACCAAAGTCTCCAGTGGTGTCAGGAAGTACAAGAACCAACCATTTTCAGGTGAGTCCACTGACCTGTTAGCATTCTCGGTATATATTGTCAGGTATACAAACCCTTTTAACAGTGACGAGAGATGGTGATGCAATTTGAGCAAGGGATTAACTCATCACCATCCCAATTAATATTCAGTGCATCTCTGCAAAGAATCCTAAAAAGTCACCAATAATAAGCTACCTGCAAGGTGATTTGGCCCAAATACTGTATATCCAACTATATCAAGAAAAACATGAATTCAGGTATAGCATGTGCTTGACATAGAGCACCACCTGGGTCCTGCTTTCTCTCTGAAATTGTAACTGGGTTACAGGAAGGTTTCCAAGGAATTATTTCCTTTAGACAACTAGAGCCAAAAGAGTTAGTGTCTCTCATGGTACCCTAGATCCACGTGACTATCANGAAGAAACATGTATGTAGTAGTTGTGAGTGCAGTGGTATCTACCTACAAGCTTCTTCATGGGTGTCCTTTCAGGCTACCCATTCATGCAGCATGGTTGTACACTCCTGATCACTGTGGATTTGACTTTATGTTTGATGACAAAATCTTCAGCTCTGTACAACTGCTAGGACTCCACTCTGTGCCTCTTTGACCCTCAGTAATTTAAACCCATTTCCTTCCTTATGTTCTTAAAAGGGNGGCTTAATGGAATTTTGAATTTTCCTATCACAAAACTTCTTAAGGTTTTTGTCAAAAACGATTTGAAATATCACATAAAGTGTTGTACTCACATCCCTCACTACCACCTCCAAATAACTGGATTACATAAATAAAACATTCCACAAAAAGTGCTCGGCTACAATTTATGGGAGGTAACTTGAACAAGAGCTGGCTCATTGTGGAAAACTCACCCTGTCTTTTTCCTGACCCTTTTATTCTATACAGGGAAAGAAATTTATGTCAGCTTAAAAAAAATCTATTACTGCTTCTCATAACTGAATCCATTATTTTTCTTCATGATCCATCAGGGTAAAAACAGGAATAATGGATTGCTTTGACAGAACTTGAACATAAATGTCCCCAAGAATCAAACACAATGAGTTAAACAAGTTTCACATGGTATTAAAACAGGAAAAGATAACCACTTTATGTTTCAAAACCAGATCTTACTATAAATTTATTATTATCAGCTACCACAAACAAGTACATAACATTTGAATTTGCACAATGAAATGGGAATATTTCCATTCGTTTATACATATGCCCCAAGCAGAATATGTCCTGGAGAAATTAACTCAGAAAAAGGAATCCTTTTATTATATTATTTTAACCAACTAGTTGTTGAAAATCATCCACTTGGTTAGATTAGACTAGATAACTTGAATAATTGAAGTAACTCCATGCTCTGACACCTGATTAAAATACTAATACTTTTACTTCTCTGAGTGCTTCTATAGTTTTTACCTCCATGATCCAGACTACAGTCTTCAGAAATGCTTGAGATGATAAATGGATGNATTCGTGTANATAGATTAATTCCAACAGTTCATCTTAAATGGCTTTGTTAATGGACATCTATCCATCAACTAATCTCTAATTTTATTTGAATAAAGAGCTTGTCTGGGAGAAATTCATATCCCCAACTTCAGTGCAGACTTTCTTCTCAGCACATGTACTGTACTGTTTTCTGTCCAGACTTGGGTGTTTGCCATCCGTTTTCCCCCCCAAAAAATAAGAATTATTTTTAGGAAGTTTAGGATAATGCCTAAGAGTGAAGCTATTTTTTTCTTGTTGGCTAAAGGAGAACAAGGAGCCTCAGTTACTACTGATGGCCATCTGTGACCACAGGAACACAGACAATGCTTGTGGTAGATTGGAAAGTTTGATAGGGTTTGAGTCTGAAGTGGTATGATGGCTAGCTATACTTGACAACTTGACACAACCCAGAATCACCTGGAAAGAGAGCCCCAGTGAAGGGTTGTCTATATTGGATTGGTCTATGGCATGTCTGTAGAGAATTGTCTTAATTAAGTAAATTGATTTGGGAAGATCCAGCCCATTGTGACACACTATTCCTTAGGCAAAGGGTCTGCAACTTTTTAAGTGTATGGAAATTGACCTGAGCATAAGTAAGCAAGCAAGCAAGCCACACACGCATGTACTTATTTCTATCTCCTCTTAGACTATGGATATGATGTAACCAACTGCTTCAAGATCTTGTCACTGTGACTTCCTGTGGTGATGGACTGACCTGGAATTCAAAGATAAAATAAACCCTTTCTCCTCTAAGTTGCTGTTTGTAAAGATTTTTACTATGGCAACAGAAAAGGACCTAGGACAGTGACATCACCAAACCGCTAATGGTTAGTCCCTGGAGCCTTGTCCCCTAGTTTCTAGTTAAAAGAATTGACTTTTCTTTAATTGCCAGCAGATTTTTGTGACCATCTAGACATTCTCTTCTCTCTTCAAGAAGGATGAAAGATAAACATGGTATGCCCTGTTTCCTTTTCGTTTGTTCATTCAGGGCTCTGCATTAGAAGGTTTTGAAATATATAAATCTGACTTCGACATCACTTTGGAGATGTCTTGTTAGCCATTCATGATGCAGAATATTTGATACACCCATTGCCTAAGAAAATAGAGAAGTTCTTACCAAAGGTAGAGAAAATTTAAGATACTAAAAAACTTCCTGTCCTAACAGAAAAAAGCTACAGTTCATAACCAAGTTCAGACATTACCCCAAGACTGAAGAGCTGAAGCAGGTCTTGGCCTGTTTTGTAGCCAATTTAAAACTGCCCTGTGTGCCAAAGGAAATTTTTATTATTACTTAGAAAGTGGCAGCAATCCTCCAGCTCTTCTCCAGCTCCCTTAAACCACGTTAATATCTATTTTTCAGACTGGGTGGGAAATATGATGGTTCCCTTATATTCCCAAACATAATAATTCATCAGCTTTGCAACCTGCTTCCTGACATTAAGAGATTAAAACTAATGCAGACGATTCTTTCATGGCACATACTGAGGTATAGAAAAACATCATCATTTCCTTCTACAAAATGAGAAAGATTTTAATTCTTTTTCTCAACAGCTGCTTCATTTTCTTATGCCTAGGAAAAATATGTGCAATTACTTCAAGTACAATCAAGTCATTTAACATGGCTTTGCATCATTGTAGTTACAGGATATTTTAAAAAAGAGAGAGAAAAAATCTCCAAGCACAGGTCCTGCTGTGCTGCAGAGCAATCAAATTCCTTCATAATAACAGACTGATGGGATTCAGCGATTTGAGGAATAATGAATAATCATTCTAATCAGTAAACAGGAAAATGCTACAACAGTTACTGAGTAAAAACTATCATCTGTTGATTCTCTTGATCGGCATTTCCAACAATAAATAGAAATGTGAGTAGTTCTTAAAAAGAGAAAATAACTTCATTTAGTGTGTTTGATTGTACCAGGCAGTGAGAAAATGACATACATCTTAGACTGTCCTGCAGTGTTCCCTAGTCAATAAAATACACAGATAATCTGTTTTAATATACAATACATGGCTGAGTTCACCCTACCACCTGAATATGAAACTGATTTCACAGTTGGTTTATAAGATTGTATTTATGGACTGATGATTTTGATTTTTTTTCACATCTTCATTATATTTCTTCTTTTTGGTGTTCATTTTATGAAATTATTTGTATCTGAATAGTCTGTTTCAAAGTAGTCTTCGAGTTTCCAGTGCAGAGTCTCAAATGTTGGCCGTTGCTTAGGCTCAGCATTCCAGCACTCTAGCATGATGCTGTAGAATTGCTGTGGACAGTTAGANGGCTGTGGTAGTCTGTAGTTTTGACTCAACATCTGAATTACTTGAGCACCTGTCATACCTAAGAAACAGAATAGAACAAAAAAAATGGACAATCATAGTCTTCAATTTATAGACAATGAACTCTGGGTTACAATGCAAATTCTTTCCCTTGATAAAGCCATGAGATCCACCATCCGCTTCCCAGGATGTAGACATTAAACTAAAGCCTGCAGAAAGTAATGTCTATAAGACTGCAATTCAAGAGCAAAGGAGAAGAAAGCAATAAACCACCTCATTAATGCAAATTATCATCATCAAATTTTATCTGTCGAGCTCCTACAGGCACCTAGTATGGTCAGCCTCATAACTCTGCCCTCTAAGTCTGGGCAAAGCAGTTAAAGTCACATCTAAGCAAGTGACCTGCAGCGGAAAGGCCCACTTCTGAATTAATCACTCACCACTGTAAGGCATTTTGCCATAAGTAATGATTTCATAGAGAAGGATTCCAAAAGACCACACATCTGACTTAATGCTGAATTTATTAGTACGAATGGCTTCAGGCGCAGTCCACTTCACTGGCAGCTTTATTTCGTGTTTAGATTCATAGATGTCCTCATTATCTACCTGTTAATGCATCAAAGATTCAAGCCAAGTTAGTGATTTGTTGTGCTGCCCTCGTTTATTTGTGGCGTGTTTTGTGTGGAAAAATTAACGGGAAATATTCAACATGAGCTTAGATAAATTTCTATTACAATATCAAATACTATGAAGCAGACATATAAGATTAGAAGAATCAGCGAGAAGTCATTAGCAAGATGTTTCTTGAGGACTTACTGTGTGCTAATAATAGCTCTGGAAGGAGCATCAATCTATTGCCTGCAGGAGAATTTGTGATAACTTGGATTTACATCAATATTTTACAAACTGAAAAAAAAAAGGAGGAGAAAGAAGGAAGGAGAAGGAAGGAGAAAGAGAAGAAGAAAAAGAGGAAGAAGAAGAGGAAGCTGAAAAGGAAGAAGAAGAGGAAGAAGAAAAGGATGTCTCATTTTATTTGTTGTTGGTATTGAAGAGCTCCTAATATTAAGGCTAGAGAGATGGCTCAGCGGTTAAGAGCATTTGCTGCTCTTGAAGAGAATNCAGGTTTGGTTCCCAGCACCTATATGGCAGCTCACAAACATCTGTAACTCCAGCTCCGGTGGTTCTAGGGCTNTCTGGTTTCTGCAGGCATTGTGCCCATGCATATGATGCACAGACATACAGGAAAAAAACAGACATACATAAGATAAAAATAAATAAAACTTTTTAAAAGGCTAGCATTGATTATCATTTAAACCACTTGCTAATACCNAAAAAAGCCATATCTAAATAATTAAAATTAATTTATCAACACAGTGTTTCTAATTAATTTCTAAAAAAGAAAAGGTGATATGAAAAGAGAATATTTGCCTGTTGTGTTTCATTTCTACATTCATATTTTTAGTAGACAGTGTGGAAATCTGAAGTTCAGACTTAAACACCTCCTATGGTGCCTTCTTATTGGTGCCTTTTACTGACATCACAAAACAGGGTGAATGAAACCCCAGTGGTTCATTTTTAGAAAGATGGATCAGTGGACAAACTACTTTCTGGACAAGCATGATTCCCAGCACCCACATAAAAAGCAGGTGATGTGATGCATGCCTGTAACCTCTATGCTAAGGTGAGGCAATAGGAGGGTCCTGGAAACTTGCTGGTCAGTCAATCTAGCCAAAATGATAACTACAGCTTCCATGAGAAACCCTACACAAAAAAATAAGGTAAAGCCCAGCTGGTCTCAATAGGTTTGGGGAGAGGGGGGGGAGGGAGAGAGGGAGAGAGAGAGAGAGCAAACTATCACGGAACACGAACATGACAACATGAAGTTGGGTAGGTAGAAAGATGGGAGATAGACCTAGGACAATGTGGGGGAGAGGGTGAATATGATCAAGATACATTGTATGAAATCCTCTAAGAATTAATAAAAACATTTTAATAAGTGATTGAAGAAGAGATCTCAATGTCAACTTCTGGCCTCTACATTTACTCATACAGATAAGACCACTCATACACACATATATATAAAACACTCACATGCCCACATACATATAAACATATACAAAGCTTATGATTGCTGCAGAATCATGGTAGCATGCCTAAATGCATTGTCAAGTGAGCAAAGGCAGATATGGTCTACTGCTTTCTGTAAGAGATATGTGAAAGTAAATAGATGTAGCACTTGAAAATTAGGCTATAAATTCAACCACAAACTTAATTACATATTTATTAATCTACCTGATCATTGTTTTCCTTCATTGCCACACCCTTTGATGAAGAAATAGAAATAGAAAGGTACTCTGTCTGTAAGATTCTAGACTACTTGCCTTTATCAATGGACCACAGATAAACAACATGGCTGTTTTTACTTGCTTGTTTTGTGTGTGTGGCTTTGTTACTTTTGTTGCAGTTACTGTTTGGAGACCAGAGTCTCACTGAAATTCAAAGTCTGACCTTGAACCCAAAATCCTCTTGCCTCACTCACTTGAATGTTGGGATTCCAAGTGTTTGGTGCCACACCGAGCTGAGAAATACAGTTTTAAATAATAATCATGAACTTAAAACTCTATTAACCTGTTTGGTGTTTAACCCACTATAAGAACTAATTAAAGCAAAGGTAAATCTACCTTAAAAACTCTTGCAAGTCCAAAATCTGCTACTTTGTAGATATTATGTTCACCAACAAGAACATTTCTTGCAGCCAGATCCCTGTGGATGTAGTTCTGGGACTCCAGATAGGCCATTCCAGAAGCCACCTGTGCTGCCATGTCTACCTGTTGAGTCAGGTGGATTTTTGACCCACCATCATCTAAATAAAAAGAGAAAATGAGAGGTTATTTTGGAAAATATTGAACTANCAAAGTGAATTCTGAGAATTCTGATAAGTCAATCATATGTGATATGACACCAATCTACTAGAAAAAAAACACCATCCCAGTGATATGACACCAACACAGGTGCCAGTCTGAGTGTTTTCAAAAGCACACATCACTGATTTGCCCCTTCATGGAAACTGTTATTTGGGAGCTTCTGCCATTTTAAAAAGCATTTCCAGGATAGAGAGGTAGGTGGCTCAGTGGATGAGAGCCTGAATTTTACATCCCCAGTACCAATATAAAACGATCTGGTTATGGTTGAACATGCCTGTAACCCCAATGCTGAGGGGGCAGAGACAGGAAGAACCTAGAGCTTGTTGGCTCGCCAGTCTCATCAATGAGTGAGCTCCAGACTCAGTGACTGTCTCAAACAATAAAGTGGAGAGTTATTGAGGAAAGCACTCAATATTGACCTCTGACCTACACACACACTATACATAAACATTCAATTTTTTAACAGAAAAACAAACTGCATAGTTTGCTTTATTCATTGAGCTGATGAAGTGGCAACACTCTGGCTAAGCCAAAGAAAAGTTTTCAATCTTTCACCATATTTTCCTTAAAAATTAGATCACTAATAAATCTTAAGAGTATACCACTTATAAAATGTATACATCCCATTTATACCCACATGCATAATGTATTTTTCCTTTCCCTTCTTGGCTTTTTAGTCTCAGAACAGGTTGTACATCTCTCCAGATACAGACAGGCCTTAAATGGACAGAAATTCACCTACTGCTCATTCTATATAACTAAGTACAGAAATTTACATAGTGGAATAGGCTTGATCATTAGTAGAAGGGCCAGTGTTATCTTTGGAAACGCTGAAATTTCATAAGTCATCCTCAGGTTAAACTACTATACTGTGGGCTACTATTCTCAGACATCTAGAAAATTGGTGTTATTTCACAAAAGGGCAAACTCCTGTTCTCCTTGCCTTACTAAATCAAATATTATTTCATATAGTTAACTGGACTTGTGGTCATTGGACTTAGACATAAGCCTTTACTTCAGAGATAGCTATCCACAGGAGGTAGGAAGACTGACACCAGGGTGTCAGATTTGATGTCAGGGCTACTCTTCATATTGCTTTGTAACTTTGAGCAATATGGTTAACATCCTTGTGCCTCAGTGTCTTCATCTACATAGTGATAGCAGTAATTATCTCAAAGTATCCATTGTTAAAGTAGAATTTCAAATGAATCAATACACATAAAGTACTTAACATGATGTCAGGTGCCTAAGAAGAGCCCAATAGATCCTAGATGCTAATATTATCATTGCACCTATGCAAAAGTGAAGCAATTTTAATTGCCCAGTGATATATGTGAATTACTATTGTGGAATTGGCTGGAAGAAGATAAGCCTGTGGGTCTGGAGCTCAGGGTTGCAGCTAAAGGTACAAATGTAATAGTTGTGTTAATGACTGAGAACAAGTGTGTTAGATTTCATGAGAACATCAACATTCAGAGTTGGCAGAGAAAAGTAAACTTGCAAGAAAACTGGGAAGAATCAACCAGAATCATGAAAGACAAAGATGTTGTAACAAGTCAAAGGTGTTAAGCGAAAACTACCATCATAGTCAAATTAGATAAACAGACTCAGTAAGATAAAGACTAAAAGGCAAGTAAGGAGGAGCCATCGATGAGCACAGTAGCAAGAAGGACAGTTCTCCTAGTGACGGTACATAGGGCTGAGGAGTGTGTGGAGATGGCCAGATGAAACAGCAAATCCCAAAATGCTTGTCTAAAAACTGGCCTGCAGTTCAGTTCAGTGGCAAAGCTCCTGTCTAGCAGGACACAGAGTTCAATCTCCAACCAGGGAGAAAATAAGGAGGCAAAAAGGGTCTGGTAAATGCTAGGTCAAGAGAAAATAATTTCTGTAAAATGCAGGACAGAAAGGGGTTGTGGGAGCTAGAATATTCAGACATTTCTGGGATGCCTGCTATGTTCAAATTCTTTGGGAGAGAGCTGCACACTTTCTTGCTTAATTATTAATGTTATAATTACATGCTAAGTTATTGTATATGATTTATATACTTTCTGCATTTGTAGCGACTTTTCCAATAAAAAGGAAAATAAATAGAATTAAGAAATAAATAAATTTGAGAGTTAAATATGAGCATTTGTATATTATATAAATATGTAACACACAGAAATACACGCACACACATTTCATGAGACAAGAACAATTATTATATGACTGATGATTCACCAATCATTTGGGTCTCTATTTCTTTTCANCCAGGACACACACAGAAAATCACATTTAAGTTGGGCCACCTTGCTGACTCGGAGCAATAGGATATGTGCAGAAATCAACAGGACTTTAGTTCTGGCCCTTAAATCTCCCTCAACTCTGAAGCTACAGGGATGAATTTCATAATGTAAAGTCACACAGTGGGAAAAGTCTAAATTCTTGCATCACTTCTCAGAGAAAGACACCTAAAGACCAATTCATCCATATTAAAAATGGTTAATTTTGTGTGTGAAGTCACAAAAGCTTGAAATTGTATGTTATAGTCTCTAACATCAGTTACTCAGTTGAAAACAAAACGTTATCATGAAGATTAAATAAAGCTCAGCATGGAGCATAATGACTGCTCTGATGGCCACAACACCTGCCTTTTGGTATCAAATCCACTCAATAAGGAAAGAAAGGTATAGGGAATAGGAGAAGCTGATGACTAGCCATAGGTGGTGGTAATACTGNAATGGCTACCGCTGACCAATGCTTCCTAGTCATCCTCCCCTTCCCTTGGGCTGGGAAAGAACTACACATTTAACTGATGCAATATGGAAAAACTGAAGGCACAAAATTTCCAAGATTAACCCACAAAAGGCTGTGGCTTAGTCTTACTGATGCTCACTCCTCTCTTGCTTTCTCACTTGCTCACACTACTGTAACAAGCTGCCAAGTTATAAGCTGTCCTGTGTGATAAAGAGGACAGGACAACCTCTCCCCAAAACCCAACAAGGAACTGACTTCCTCAACTCAACAGCCCAGGATGAGCCAGCTCCTGCAAACAGTATGAGTTGGTTTGGAAATAGATGCAGCCCTATTAGAATTTTGAGATGATTTTGTCAAATTCTGGCACCTTAATCATGAACTATGACCCATAAGCTATGAAACTCAGTAAGTCATAACTGCATTCCTGATTGTCTTCATTTGGGTCACTATTGTGACAAAACACCATGACCAAAAGCAAGTTGGAAGAGCAAAGGATTTATTTCACTCACAGTTCCATATAACAGTTCATCATCAAAGGAAGCCAGGACAGGAACTCACACAGGGCAGAAACCTGAAGGCAGGAGCTGATGCAGAGGCTGTTGAGGGGTGCTGCTTACCGGCTTGCTCCTCATGGCTTGCTCAGCCTGCTTTCTTACAGAACCCAGGCCCACCAGCCCAGGGATGGCACCTCCCACAATGGGCTGGACCTTCCTCCACCAAACACTAATTAAGAAAATGCCCTATAGGCTGGCCTACAGACAGATCTTATGGAGGCATTTTTTTGATTGAGGTTCCCTCCACTCAGACGACTTTAGCTTGTGTCAATTTGACATAAAACTAGCCAGCACACTGACTACAGCAAGTGGCATAATAAATGTTTGCAAGATAACAACAGACAACTAAAGCAGGCTAGGAAAACAATATCAATGCTATACATGGCATTAAAGCAGAAACCACGGTCCCAGACATTCACTTTAAATGGGTTGGTAACCTTCTCGTGCTTGTTTCTTTAATAGTAAACTAAGAATATTTGCCTCATAAGATGTTAGAAAAATGAGTTAAGTTCNTGTTTGTGAGTAATTTGGATAAACACCTGATACATAGAAAGTACTACAGTATT
Organism: Neotoma lepida; assembly: GCA_001675575.1. Classification (NCBI taxonomy): domain Eukaryota; kingdom Metazoa; phylum Chordata; class Mammalia; order Rodentia; family Cricetidae; genus Neotoma; species Neotoma lepida. The sequence goes on from LZPO01117121.1 coordinate 130,555, forward strand.
TTTTAAAGAAATAATGTACATGTGCTCTCCTGTTATTACCTCATGTACCTGATTGCTAGTAAATAATCTAATTGAATACACAGACCAATATATGAACTGCTGTTTACTATTACTTCTGCTTCACAGGGCTTCTGACTACCCATAGGAGCAGGCTAGAGAATAGACATTCTAATCCAGGCCTGTTTGAGGCTGAACTGTCATCATCAAAGAAGCTCCTCTGTGCCGCCTGCCTAAACATGGCTTGCCTGTGACTCTAAAGACACAACAGAAGAGGAGTACGGAGACACCTCCAGGCTTCTGAAGAACAACAGTTAAGCACTCCTGCTTGACTGAAGGCAACACTGATGAAAATAACACNCCTTCCTACTTCAGTCCACTTCAGCAAACTGTGTGTGAAAATCACGAACCATACATCGGAACCCGACTTATAAAACAGAAAATGTTTGTTACTCCTTCAGGGGTACATAGATGTCTGATAGGTGTTAGATTNTTTTTGTATGTATTTATTGAGAAAAAAGGAAGCTCAATAACTAAATCAAATACAGATATTTACTTCCTTTAAGTTTCAGTAAGATGTTATTAGTAAAATATATAGGTAGGTAAATACATTTTGCTATACTGCCTGGATTATCTGAAATACCCAAGTTTTCTTCAATGGTATTTATTAAAGGGCCAATAAATCAGTCATTAAGTATTTATTTTGCCCCCAAAATATAACATTATTCAGTTTGTGGGTATCTAATATGTGAAGATTTCTTTTACAAATATTAATTATGAGTGTGCATATAGTTGTTTTTCACATGACTCCTCCTAAGTTCTTGTGGCCAAACACTGGAAAGAACATCCCAGCTCACACTGAGGCCATCCTGTTTGTCACATTAAACTGTCTATTTTCACTCTATGAAGGAACCTGCATAANTTAGAATATGCTCAAAAAATAACTTCAGTAGAAAGCACTATAAAGCTAATATCCATCAGAGCTTCTTTTTTTCACAGTCTGTATAAATGCCTGTGTTTGTTTAAGTTTGTGTCACTTGAGTTGAGTGAAAGCGAGAGACCTCTTTTTCCCTGAGTTCTTATCAGTAGAGCAATGCNGCTGCTTGTGCTTGAAGCCAGTCATCTGCCTCCCCCATCTCCCACTTCAGTGCCATTGAGTGACACTGTCATGCAGAGAAATGCTATCACTTGATCCTAGTGTACATCAAGTGTAGTCTACATCCCCCACTTCCTTTGATTAAACATACAGTAAAGAGTGAGCGTGTCCATGTGTTTANAGATTTTTTNAAAAANGAACCAAGTAAAAAGTGGAGTTCTGAAATCTATTCTCCTACAAAGGTGACTTCTTCCTCCTTTACATGTCGGTGATTGCTTTCTATTATNAAGATGCAAGCGTGCCTTTACTNTCTTCNGTGAAAGCATTNAAACCAAGCTTCCCTCTCTGATTTCTTCCATCTCCATACTTATTGAGATGTCTGATTGAAATTTGGTACTTTAAGGTATTCTTTTTCTCACAAAGTATATTTAATAAAAATAGTGTATATGTAAAAATAATAAATGTCAGTAAGATATATAGATATATATATTTAGATATAAGATAGATGTCACCAAATATTCTCAATCCTAAAGTATTTTAATGAGCTTCTCCCATTTTGAAGAAAGTTATTACCAAAACAAATCAGCTAAAGTTAGACACTACAAAGATTGTTATATAGAAAAAAACTGTGTACGTTCTTTCAAACATGGATTACACTGTAATACTGTTACAGAGGGCATAGAAAGTTTTCACCAACAAGCCCAATACTGGAAGACTGACTAATAGGCTTTGCTATTCTGAAGAACTCACTGGCCTAAGAATCACCTAAGGTCACGGGACTTTCACAACTTACCATGCATCAAAACTAGAACAAAGTTCGCAAACCTGCAGCAAATTATAACTTTGATTACATTAAATCTAGTCTATTAAATCTATTACATGCTATCACTAAAGAGTCTTTCGGCTCAGCAAGAGTAACAGAACCCTTTCAAGGTTATTTTATGGAGTTTTTACCTCTTTATTGGTAAAGACTTAGATGTAATAAATATGCATTCATTACTCCTCCTATCTGCAAAATATCTTTGAACATGAAGACCTNAGTAAANTTGCCCCTGCTGGCCNAATCCAGAAGACAAGGTAATCCTGAGTAAATCACATCAACAGGCCTAAGAAATCCTCAAAGTCTGAGTTTTCAATGGACCAACTGCAGCCTTCCAGTTGGTGTCTCACTCTCAAAACTAGCTGACTCCAAATCCCAAGTTTATGGGTGACCTCAACTTAACTATTCAGTCAGTCACCATATAAGAGTAAACACACCCCTGTGCATCAGATATTGCTCAAACACTGAAATAGAGACAGCTTCCAGTCCTTGCGGGGTTACCTTTAGGAGATGCTGCACAGAAGCTAGATACACAAATCAGTAATGCACTCAGATGATTAACACCTAAGGNGTAAAAACAGAAGCAGAGAAGAACATGAAGAACCAAGAGAGAGATGAAATTTCAGGATCTGACNGTTGGCCAACCAAGGCCTCACTTAGATGAAAATGTCTGTGCAGACTTCTAGAAACGGAGAAGCAGGCACGGCCTGGTCCCATCCACCGGAGGAACATGCAGAGCCCTGTGCACCTCTCACATGCAGCAATGTCCTCCCACACTGGAACCCAGACTTCAGCCCTGGCCACTTAAGGATCACAGAGATCCTGCTGAGCCTCCCCCAGTTAGCAATACTCATCCCTGTCACAGCCCCAGCCCCTATTACCTGAGAACCACCACAAGACTTGCATACCTCCTACAAGTAGCACCAGCCACTCCCACTATGACCCTAGCCCCTGCCACCTAAGGCCCAGCTACACAGTGGAGTGAGCCTTTCATAGACTCCTGAGCATCTATAGCAAGCACCTGCGAATTCTCTGGAAGGTCTTGTTAGCGTCAGAAGCTGCAGCCAGCCCTAGCTGAGATAAGACTATTTTTGATACCTCACTTGCACATCAACACCTGAGTGGCGCTGGGACTGAATCTCNAGCACTGTTCAGCTGGCCCACAATCTGACAAGTTTGGGTCATAGCAAACAAGGATCAAACACCCACTCAACAGAACTGGGACAAATATTCATACCAAAACCACTACCANCAACCTAACTCCAAATGCCTAGGTCCTACCACAAAGTAGAACGTGAAAAACCAACACAATATGTCTCCTCTAAAAATTAGTACTACCACAGTAACGCTCCCTGGGAAAATAACTCAGATGATACACACAACAATTATTTAGAAATAAATCATAAGGATGTTCAAGGAACTCAAGAGGNTATGGATGAACACAAGCATTCAAACACCGAGAGTGGTGACAGGAACAGGAAAATAAATTACGGTAGGAATGCGTCTTCGAAGAACTCTCATTTGCTGGGAAGTCTGAGGATGGACATCACAGAATGAAAAGAACCAAAAAGGAAAGATAGGCTAGACAAAATAACTTAGATAAACAGTTAAACAGGCCTAAATATTGGGAATTCACAATTCTACCCAATGGGGCTGTTATAGGTGACATTTGCAAAGCACTTTATTGGATATGCATTGTTCTAGGAATTAGACAAGAAGCGCCAGTGACTGAAGCTAATTCTTCTGTGGTGGGCCCTTGNTCTCGGGCTGCTAATTTTGGTGAGCTCATGCAAGGGAGCTGAGTATATTTCAGTTTTTCACAGCACTGTGTAGGACACATCAGGAGCTCTGTTCTTTGTTTTGTTTCGCAAGTTCCCCCTTAAAAGCACAGCGCTCTTATCTTACTGAGACCNTNGTTCCACTGTTCTCACCTGCTCATAATCCTCTCAGTTTTACTCTGATACTGCAAAAAAGTCAGAGGAAGTCTATTTTTCAAGCATGAATTATTCTCTCAGTACTTTATCTCAATTTTGAACATCTTGTTTCAATGCTTATTGTTTTATTATTTATTGAATTATTCATTTGTGATAAACATTGCAATGCCCTCACTGTGACTACAGGATTCAAATGGAGCAATAAAGCAATACTATAGTTCTGCCTTTTAGTCTGATAATTCTAATGGTGCCTAGCCCTGGAAGTAGCTTCAAATAACCACCCCCCATATAGACACACACATACACACAAACACACACATACACACACACATACAAACTTAAGAACAAAGAGCCTAGGATATCTTTCTCTGTCTTTCTCCAAAGTATTCCATGTCCACAAACTCTGCTCCATAGAAAATATTGGTCTATGACTAATAATATTCAATTAGTTGGTGAAGGAAACACACAAAATATCCATTCACCAACTTCCCACCTATATTTAAGTACTCTGATATGTCCATTGTGAACAATTTCATCTTTCACTACATATATATTTCCCCCCTTTTGAGTACACAGAACTATTCCATTGAATAGTAGTTGAGCTGGCCAATGTCACAGCATTCTTTNTTACACATACACACATTGTAAACNTCCTTTGGNTTATAGAAGGCTTGCTAAATTGACATTTATGGGACTAGCTAAACTAAATTCCTCCTTTTCTTCCTTTTATTAAGTCTCCAGCTTACTTAGGAGATATTCTTGCAGGCTTCCATGTCTCATCAACTCTGTAATAATATAAATTGGATCTTCTAAAGTGCAAACAGCATACAGCTGGATAAGCTTTGGATGTCTTAGGCTCTTCATTATCTGTGCCTCCCTCAGGAAGTCATTTGGATCCATCGAACCTGAAACAAGAAGAGGAAGAAATCACTTCATGTCATTGAGGCATTCCNCTCCCCANAGCAGCCTGGTGGGAATCACCGAGATTGCCTCCTGCCTCTCAGTAATGTAAGAGCATCAACATCACAAATCTTCAGAGTTATCAAAGAATGGAATCAGTTNAGCTGGGGCAACCTAATTACTACATGCGCCGTTGTGTCAGGGGTATGCAGTTTATGTGCCATGATGTGTAGGTGGACAGCAAACGGATTCAGGTCCATATGAAAAAGGAAAAGACAGAGAGATACTGACAGTGTAATTGATGACATGAGCTAGGCATCTTGACATGAAGAAAGAGTGCCTATCAACACAAACACAGGCAGACATAGAATGTTTAATTACTCCAGGCAGAGTGCTTGGTTTCAAATCCAGAAAGAACTGGTTGCTGCCCTGTCCTTGGTGCTCACTGTCCACTATGGGAACAGCTGGAAAACATCTTAATACAATGACTTTGCCACATTCCATTATGGAGTATGCCTTNGTGGAAATATAGGGTATAGGGCAACTAAATGTCTGGGACATTTCTAAACACTAGCAGTTGGTATTTCATCATCTTATACATTTAGTGTGAAACTGATACTCAATATTTCTCCTACATTATCCAGTTCCTCCATCAGAGCCCTAAAGGTTTCGAGGCTCTGAAGCCTCCTTTGAAAATGCATTAACAGTTAAATTGATTTTGAATGACCTAACTTTAACTCATATGCAATGTATTAAAGAGTTAATATCAAATAGAATGGAGAAGGAAAGAAGCCTGGAGTTTACATTTCAACAGTCATTTTTAAATCTCTTCTTTTTAGTATGTAGCATTGCAGAAGTATTACTGTAATTGATCACATCTTGATATTTGCTCAGGACACCATTCCATTCATCATTTGCACCAGACAAAGACTTCACTTTGACAACTGAACCCAGATGTAGATACATTTTGTACCGTATGTACTGTAAGGGTTGCACTGCAACTTGCTTGTCAATGTGATGTTATTTTATACTAAGAGGTGAAACAGTCTACCCTTGCAAAGTCTAGAAGTGCAGGCTCCAGGCTCAGACTTGAATTTGAAACAATTTCAGCTCTACTCCTAGCTTGCTTTGTAGTCTTAAGCAGGTTGGCTGATCTCCCTAAACTTCAGGATAATAGCAGTGCCCAGCACACTTNGGCCCAATAGTTGCTGCTGTTGTTGCTGCTGCTGCTGATGATGATGATGGTGACAATGACAATGACAATGATGATGACAATGATGATGATGGAGATGATTTCACATACTCTTTAGAAAACCAAACACATTAATTGTAATTTATTGTTGGCTGAGGAGAAGAGAAAAGATCTTAAAGAGGAAAAGAAATGAACGTGTTCTTTTTCATCACTTATTTTTTAGCTCCCTCAATGTCAGCATTACCACTGGTCAAAAAGATTAAAATGTGCAATTGTAGTAGAAAAATGTANCTGGGAATGAAAGAGANGCATAAATCATAACAAATCACTTGGTTCTCAGCTGTTAAAAATAACCTATAGCAAATATAGATACAGTATGAGCCTCTCTTCAAAAAAAATTAAGAAAGATGTATCTGATTCATAAAGGTTCAAGTGACAGGGACATTTACAATCATCATTCAGACAATTTCTGCAGGACACTTAAACCATTCCCAAGTCAGACTATCTACACAAGCTGAAGTTGCAGCACTCTGGGAACCCCTGCAACTGAGGGCTCCTCAGACCACTCCTTCATGACCAGGCCTGCTATAGCTGACCAGAAACGGAGTCAGACAGTCTCAATCTTCAGTCAGCTAGGAATGCAACATTAAATATTAATTTTTGCCTGTCAAAGCCAGTGTAGGAGTTGATTTCAGGCTCATCTTTATTGNGTGGTAGTCTGCTAGGCAATAAATACCTGCTAAGATTGATNAATGACCCCAGTAAAGTGAAGACATTTAACCAATCACCAAAGCTGTTTGCTGCTATTACACTGTAAATCAATAATAATTAGTCCTGTTGGGGAGCAAACTATCATGGCTTTTTTTTGCGTAAGAAATATGACTTTGTTGTTGCTGTTGTTGTTGTTGTTGTTGTTGTNCTCTTTTGACCTCCAGAGAGCCTTCCGTAGAGAGTGATGTTAGGAAGGATAGCTTGCTGTTTATCTCTGGAAAAGAATAATTAGACTGGACAATAAAGTTTCATCTCCATTGCCAACNAAATTAGCATTTAGAAGTGTACGTGCATGGTAACTCTGAAAATATCAATGATGGCATAGATTGTCCTCACTGACAGCCATTGAGTGGCTTCTAGCCACAAACAGGTGTCTCTCTGATGGTTCACCTGGCAGAAGTGAA
>LZPO01117121.1:139518-152506 GCA_001675575.1 Neotoma lepida
TCCTGTGAAGTCTATGGCATTTACCAATGGGAATCTGTCACACACACACACACACACACACACACACACACACACACACACATCAGTGTATGCCATTTAATCTTTGATGTTTTCATACCTGGTTTTAATGTTTTTACAGCTACTGGAGTGGTATTATTCCACAGGCCTTCCCAAACTTCTCCAAACTGGCCAGATCCCAGTCGCTTCAGAAGCTGTATGGAGTTACGGTCTATTTCCCACTGGTCCACAGTTTTATACGACAAATCGAAAGGAGTTGGGACCTGAATCTGTTTCAGAGAATAATAAGAATACTTGTCAAAACTAAAGATACACGGACTGGCTTAGAGGATAAAGATACTTCTCATGCAAGTGTAATGACAGGTGTTTGATTCCCAAAATCCACATAGAGACAGAAGGAGAGAAACGACTACACACAACTGTCCTCTGACTCTCTATAGGCACACTACGGCATGTAAATGCACANACACACTCACCGAAAAATATATATCACATTTTGATTGAAAATGATAGTGTTGGACTTTTAAAGGAAGATACTGATTCTAAAAACCAAATATGGTAAATTAAAGTGTGTACTGTTGACTCTTTAAACCAATTCTCTCTCATATCCTACAGCCCCAGCACCCCGTGTCATCCTCACAGGAATCTGCAGTAGCTTCTCTCTGTCTCCTGTCTGGCTGGATCCTCTCAGTGTGAAGCTGAACTAGAAATTCTGCCTCCCTCAAATGCCTTTCCTGCACTCTTGGCTGCAGTATCTATTATATGCATCATAGCTTTTTGCAAAACAAAACTATCACTTTTCAAATCCATTTTTGTCATTTCGTTTTTTTCCATTCACTCATTTGCTTCAGTTAATAACTAATTTTAAGGCACAGACTAGGCAACATTCAGTAAATAAAACTGGCAAGGCCTCAGAGCACTATAATGGTTATCTGGGTGGTCAACTTGATTGGATTAAGAAACACCTAAGAGATTAGTTAATCAAACCTCTAGGTACATCTATGGTGGCATTTCCAAGGTCGATTAAATTACAAGAGCTTGAGTCTAATCAAAGGCTTGATCCTTGGTGTTCTTATAAAATGATGGCATTCCTAGGAGGGTAAGGACCANGGTCTAATGGGTGTTCAGTGGAAGCATTTCCTTGGATCTGTATAGCTCATCCTGGTCTTCTCCTGTATAAAAGGAAGTCCTTTTACAGACTTCCTGATCACCATGAAGGGAAGAACTTCCTCAACCATAAGCTCTTGCCACCACGATGCTCTGCCCAGGTGTGCAGAGCCAAGAGCCCATGGCCTGAATCCTCTAAAATCTGCCTCCTTGGTTTTTTTTGTCCATTTGGTCACAGGAACACTATGGACAGTAAAACTCACTGTCAGGCTTACTGCATGCATTATGTATGTCTCTATTGCAACTATCAAACTCTACCTAATGTAAGGGCACACAACAATTAAAGATAGTAAAGGAATTAGCACATCTGTAAAATAAACAAACAAACAAACTTTCTTTAAAAATGAGGATGGGTTAATATTGANTTGCAGACCATAATTTCCCTATTCCTGCTCTAAGCAACCAAATGACTATTTCTTTATGAACTGACAGCAAATAACAAATGCCTGAATGTCTGAGAGGAAAATGTTAACTTTAAAGATAAATAAACTTAGCTGAAATAATTTTACCTTTAAGCATGGTTTTTCCAACTTGANACACAGGCCATCACTTGTTGTGGTGTAGTAATTCACAAACTCATTCAAGGTTGAAAAGGTTTTCCTCCTGGTAAGGAAAAAACCGCCTTCATCCAGCCTTCTGATCCTGTAGTGTTTTACGACACCTTCATCTAAAACTAGAACACAAAGGAACCCTGTCAGTACATGCATCACCAAACCCAAGCCATTTTGTGGCCATCTGTCACCNTATGGAATGAAATTCTCACAAAACAGTATTTTTTAAGTTTGTCACAGAACATATGAAATTTACAAAGGATACACAGCCAAAAATTTGTGGTGGGGACGCAGGGGCACTCAGAGATCAGACCGAAGGAGAGAGAGAACAAAAACTAAGGAGTGAGGTTAAAACTAAAACATTTCAAGCTTGGAAGGCCAGCACACATCATTGAGGAAAGTCATAAAATTGAGTCTGTGGTTGTAGCAACAGAAGGAAGAAAATCCTGATCTAGCTCGGAAATCACAGCATCCAGAAGATAACAGCACAAGGTGTATGGAAAAGCTCAACTCATCCTGGTCTTTTGCCCCAGGAAATCACATAAAGGGGAAGACTGAAAGAGAGTAAAATGGGCCTTTGGTATATCTTACAAAATGATAAGGAATTCCACAGAGCCACTCACTGTGTAGTCTCCCTTCAGTGAAGACTGATACCAGAAAGTCCCAGAACAATGCAACAAGAGTGGCTAAAACGTGGATTGTGTGTGCAACTCTCCAGCAATATTGCTTAATCCACAGGCAAATCCTACAGTATCTGCAGAACAATGAACCGCATTACTTTCTGATAATCTGTGTTGCAAGGAAAACATCATTCCCTTGTCGGCCACCAACCCTTGTCTCTTGCTAACNACACTCCCGTGTTCCCCANAAAGTCCTTGCTCCTCTAGTATCATGAGATGCAGAAGGACCNTGAGCTCGGGAAGTGAGAGCTATCAAGAAGCTCCAATTCTGGGACATATAANGGAGCCCAGAAAGGCAAGGAGAGTTTTGCAGTTACCATTTTTCTGGAATTATTTTGGTTTTATTTTTGCTATGGAGGTTTTGAACTATTGATATAATTAGTGTGTCTAGCAGGAAGGAAACTGACCTGAAAAGAGACTCAACCCAGTGGAAAGCAGTGTTGATTGAGAANGTAAATCTTTGTCCTTGGAGTCAGCCACATGTGGCTTTTCAACCTCAAAAGTAGGTCACTTTGGGANGAAATTAATTTGAATCAGGTGTCCTGCAATTGTGCTCAAAACATTGGCCAATACAATTGCTATCTTCCTTTCACTTAGCAAAGGCACTGACAACCTTTGAGGAAAAGAAACGCATTGCTTTTCGGAGCTTTTTCTAAATAAAGAAGCTAGGCTGTGAATAAGTAATCAAACAGCAGCAATGTTCTCANGAGAGAACAGAANCCTAAGCAGCGTGGAGGTGAGCTGAAGGCATGCAGTGGCTGAAAGATTTGTNCAGAGAAAAATTGGCACACACCAGGTCACCTAAATTAAAGACAAAACCTTTCATTTCAAAGGTTTAATTTAAACAAATATCAAATGTTGAAAAGGAGGTGACATAGTGTCTCAGACATTGATGAAACTATAATTTTTACAGCCATTTTGGAAACTGCTCCTATCTAATAAAAGCAACCATAGTTATAATTACTTCTAAGCATCATGCTAATAAAAATGTGGAATGTTCTCACCCAAGCACATGGGTAAGAATGTNCCTGGTGCATCAAGAAAGAGCCTTACTTCCGAGCTGGAGAAATGAGTCAACAGTTAAGAGCATGTACTGCTTTTGCAGAGGACCAGTATTCAGTTCCCAGCAACCCAAGTTGGGCAGCTCACAACTGCTTCCAACAGCTCCAAAGGGATGCAACGCCTCAACCTACACCCGTGTGCACATACACACACATACACATAATTAAAAAGAATAAAAATAANTTTTTTAAAAGAGCCTATATCTCAAAATAACCCAAAGAGCCATCAACAACAATAGAATTAACCAATAAATTATTGCTTATTTTCCTAATGGAATACATACAAATTTATAATTAAATAAACAACAACTATATATTCAATGTAGCCAAATCTCACAGACATAAAAAGTATGGTTGCATCCTGAAAAAGTCTAAAAACAAGGAAACACATTCAAATACTCAAAAATGCTGTGTTCTGGGCTTGCTGAAATATCAAAGCTTGGAAATTTCACGCAATAGTGACCTAACTTTAACCTTGGATATACAATTTCTCAGTAAGGTGCTCAGAGAACATTAATGCTATGCAAATAAACGCTTTGGTGAACACTGTGAGAAACTTGGTTACAAAACATCCTCCTTAGTCACTAAAGGAGCTAGCTTGGGATATAGGGCATTTGTTATAAGTCAAAAACAGCAAAGGAAAGATCACATAAAACACAACTGTCTGAATACAACGCTGAAGCTGAAGTTGAAGACGGCCCTTCGACAGTAGCATGACCCACAGCAATGGAACCAACGCAGCAGATCAGCACAACTAATGTTCGTTTGTATAGCTTTAATTTTCTTCCTAACACACTTGAATTTGTATTCAGCAAGAATTGCACAGCTGAGTCCCTATATAAAACCCTGTAAACTTTCTCTACTCATTTTTATTCATCATAAAGTACTACTTTCAACTACAATACCATTTTCATTCCAACTTAAAATGCCCTTTCCAAGATGGTACCGCAAGATCCATTCCTTGATGCTTATTTGTCTCCCCTCCCAGCTCACAGGTTAGCTTCAGACTGAAAGGCAAATGTGGTGTGAGTGATTTCATCCTTCTTTTTCTACCTAGAGTGTCTCCTTCTTCTACCTTCTCCCTAATGAGCTCTGAACAGTCGGGTTTCGGGGANCAGAGAAAGGAGAGNGTGAGGAAGGAAAGTGGATGGATNCCTCATCAAGGCTAATGGGCTTCACAGTTGATCCCACTGGCTCATTCCTTGGACACTCTGGTGTGTCCTCTGAACATCACATCCCTGCACNCTATCTCACTGCAGTGGAAGGGTAGGCATTCCCTAGGCTTCCCAGAGNCCATAGGCTCTCGGCTTCTTTCTCTGACAGCTTCTCTCTTCAACTGTGTTCTCTCTTCTGAATGTGACCACTCATCTTCCAGTAGAATCCTATTGAGATGGAATCCCAAATTTCCTCCAGACCTATGGTCCCTGGCACATTTGTTCAAGGAAGAAGATCATTTGTGTTTCTAAGAGAGCATTCTCAATGAATGAGGTGGTGCTTGTCTTCACAACTGATTATTGGGAGGAGGCAGTATTGCCACAAGACACCTCTAACCCCTGGGCACAGCTTGTATTCACTTCTTAGCCTTTGTTGGGAACCTGTGTTAGAAACTGTCAACTGGGCAGAGCATAGAGAAGTTCCAGAGTCGCCTTTCTGAAAATGCACCACTAAGTCTGGGATCCTCATGCGCTCTGAAAAAAAGGGGAAAATGTATAATGTGCCCATGGCTATCCCCACAACCAACATGCCAAATTTCCTCTTTGACTCTGTGTACCTTTTCAAAGTCGTTAACAAGCCAAATGGTCCAAGAGCAGCAGTGTCTATCTTTGTCTTTAGCCAATTCCTTGTGAGGTCTGACTATGAGAATCTGACTTTAGAATTTTACTTCTATTTTATCTGACATCCTGTCAAAAACTCCATTTAAACATTCTGTTATAAGCGCATTTATTGAGTCAACCACTAGAGTAAGCTCCCTTTTACATCATGGGGTCTCTTCCTCACAGGCCTATCAGGTAGGATCACCTTGTTAGTCATAAAGAGTGTCACAGCCGAGAGTCAGATTTGGGGACTTGCTTCAAAGATCTTCTAGAGCAGTGGTTCTCAGCCTTCCTAATGCTGTGACCTTTTAATACAGTTCCTCATTTTGTGGTGACCCCCAGCCATGAAATTATTTCATTGCTACTTTATAACTTTAATTTTGCTACTGTTATGAATTGTAATGCAAATATCTGATGTGCAGCATATTTGCTATGCAACCCCAGAGGGGTCGTGACCCACATGTTGAGAACCACTGCTCTATTCCAATATGTTTCAAATAGAAGAGCCAATTATCTAAGTTCATGATAATGAAAGGGCATCATCTGAATTTGGGGAAACTTGCTTTCATTTTTTTTATTAAAATACAAAAGGCTAGTGTACAATTAGCTCTCTTTAAAAGGATATCACTGTCTTAAATTATAATTTCTAAGTGTATAGTATACATCCTTATACCCTGATCTGTCGAATTATCAGTGCTACTGACTGACTCTTGGGTCAAGGTTAATTGCCATGTATCATCGTCTCCAAGTAGAAGGCTTTTAATACCATGGAGAGCTTAGCTCATAATAGATTCCTGTATCTGGATTAAAAGGCTCACAAAAAAATCGAAGAGAGCTGTAAACAATACCACGTCAGTTCCCATTCATTTCTCCACAATGTAATAAAAAAATATCAGAAGTGGAAGCAAAATATAAAGTATAGCTGCAATTTATATAACTTATTGGCCTGAAAATTTAAGCNTTGCCATTTATCAAAAAGAAAAGTGCATCAATTATAGCTGTGATGTCTAGCAAGCCAACAGATCTGTAATTGGAAATGATGAAAAGCAATTCTTTTAATTCCCACTTTTAAACAAGATGGACCATCTCATGGTTCCAAATTGAAGTGGACTGTGTGTACACTAAACGCAAATTTATGGATTTCTCTTTAATGGGCCACAAAAGATCGAAAAGAGTCTAAGCAAGAGATTTAAATCAATAGATGAATAAAGAGTTAAAATACTCAATGTTATTTTCTCAATCAGGGATGAAAATCAGCATGATTAATACAGCAGTGGCAATTTCTATTGATTAATAAGAAAGCCTAAGTAAAGGTTTGCCAGATTTTTGTTAANAGAGGTTTGAACTCTTGACTAACTTAACCAAATACTAATATTTGGTANTACAGGAGAAGTTTTCAAACTCAGTAAGAATAATTTAATTTCATGGTATAAAGCATCACTTCAAAAGATGGGAGATCCAGACTAAAATTTAGTACACAAGCAAAATGCATGCTAGTCCCACTGGGCCTTGATGTCATCAACGCTGAATTAAACATAGACTTTAGAAACCTCTAGGTTCTCAAATGTTTCTGCATTCATGTTGAAATCTTTCTAATGCCTGTTGCTTTCTCTCCCTGGATCCTGTACTTTTATTTTTTATTTTTTTGCCTTTCAACAGTCTTTTCATGAAACATAATTCATATTCTGAACTTTTTAAATGTCACTTGAATGACTTTTCCTATGAATGGCCTAACTGATGCCTCTCCCTCGAGATCTCCATTTAAACCCATCAGCAAGCCTGTCCTGCCCACTCAAGCTCCTGGCTTAGATCAGATCACCTGCTTAAATGAAGTGGTGTGTATACCAGTAAAGGTATCCCCTGCAGGGCAGAGCCTGTACTGTGCCCATCCAATACCTAGCAGAGCTTGGGATGGAGTGACAACTCACATAAACATCTCTGAAATGAACAATGTCATCAACCTGCGAATTTAAAGTGAAATATAAGTTACTGAGGGGTCTGATTCAAACTTAAATGGGAAAGTACACAAATACTTTCAGAACATAAGAAANCTTCCCTAGAATCTTCCTCTGTGTGTGCTGTTCATGTTTGTGTGCAGCTGCATTTGTCAGTGTGTGCACAGGTGGAGAGGCAAAGTCAATGGCATGTCTTCCTCTTTCCCTCTCCATCTTATTTTTGAGATGCTGTCTCTCATGTCACTGAGCTTGGAGTTCATTGTTTTTGTTACACTGACCAAAGAGTACCAGGGATCTCCCTGAATCTATCCTCCTCCACCCAGATACACACACACACACACACACACACACACACACACACACACACACACTTGGAGGGGGTTACAGATGTGCACTGCCATCCCTAACTTTTACATGGGTGCTAAGAATCGAAAACCCAACCCTCATACTTGTGCAGGAACCACTTTACACACTACACTGAGCCATCTTTCCAGCCCTGAAATCTTATTTTTAAAAGGAAAGAAAACAGACTAATAAAATACTACTAAAAGAAAGTTATATTCAAGACAACATCTAATTTCTTGGTTTTTGAAAAACAGTGAAGATGTATTATTATCCCATATTTTGTGGCAGCATGGGTCACATGAAAATTCAAATGTGAACCATTCACCTTCAATCTGAACAAAACTGAAAGACATATATTATTTAAAATTTAGGCTACAGAAGTTTGTGGTGATTGTATTATGTCCCCCAAAATATTGTGTACCCTAATAAAACTTATTTGGGGTCAGAGAACAGAACAGCCACTAGATTAAACATAGAGGTTAGGCAGTGGTAGCACANGCCTTTAATCCTAGCATTCCCGAGGCAGAGATCCATCCAGATCTCTGAGTTCAAGGCCACACTGGAAACAGCCAGGCATGGTGGCACACACCTTTAATTCCAGTGGCACACACCTTTAATTCCAGCACCTGAGATCCCATGTCTTTGCTTGAGAAAGACACATGCCTTTAATCCNAGAAAGTAGTGACAGGAAGCAGAAAGGTATATAAGGTGTGGAAACCAGAAGCTAGGGGCTCTTAAGCTTTCAGGCTTTGAGCAGTTCAGCTGAGATTCATTNGNGAGAGGACTCAGAAGCCTGCAGTCTGAGGAAACAAGATCAGCTGAGGAGTTGGCAAGGTGAGGTTGGCTGTGGCTTGTTCTGTCTCTCTGATCATTCAGAATTTACCTCAATACCTGGCCTGGTGTTTTCAATTAATAAGACCGTTTAAGATTCGCTCTACAGAAGTTACAGCAGGGAAATTCAATACATTGTAGTCAGAATGAAGGCACTTTTGATATTATATGTATTCTTGAGTAGTAAAATTAAATTAAAAATATATAACTGATTTCTAAAAGTAATTTCAATTTGCTAGAGTTCCAAAACTTACTACTTGTCATTCTAAATGACAATGAAATCAGGGGTCTTAGAAATAGGGAGAGGTGATTTTTATATTCCTTTTGTTTCCTATGATTTGTCTTACAGAATCAACTGTACCCTAAATTCTGTTGCCTATGAATGGAGAATCATGATTGTGCCATTCTCAATGTGAGTTGCNGTGGGTTTAGAAAATTAAACACTTTAGTAGTTGAATTGCAAAAAAAATATAATTAAGGTCAACTATAAAGCATAATGGAACCATCCATCAAAAAGTCAGCAGCATCATGACNGAACTGAGGGATTACAGATCCTGTGTTTACCTCTTTGCTCTCATTTGTGCTATTAGACCTGGGGAAATGTTCACCTGTCAACTGATTAATCTACCAGAACACACCTAAGAATTTGGATCTACTGATATATGCAAGTTAGCGTATATGAGAAGTATAGTAAGAATTTGGTGACTGTTCAAAAAGTTATATTTCTGCACCTAACTGCTGTATGGCCCACACCACAGACCACCTGACTGCCCCCTTCACCATCAGAGTAACCGACTAGGGAGTGTGGGGTACCAATGTGATTTAGATCATTTGCCACAGCCAGGTGCACTGCACCATGTNCAGTGACTAACAGGTCCAGCTCAGTTCTGTCCTAGAACCTGTGAGGTCTTGTTTTACCCAGTCACAAACAGGAGAAAAGGGTGGTCTGGTTCTAAAGGAATGTTATGAGATTGTATAATTTAAAACCTACAAAGAAAAATCTGCCCCAAATTCATCACACAAGTAACATGGCATTCAAACATGTCAGATAAGCATGAAAGCCAAGATATTCCAAAATTAGATTTTTGAAAGATAGAGGCTCCAGAAACTAACTTTGGAACAGAACATAAATAAAGTTAGAGGCTCGATGACTAGAGCCGGCTAGTCATTTCAATAAAAGATACCAGCATAGAAAGCAGTTTGTTGTTTTATGGATAAACAAATGNATGATTGAGCCAATTCTTATTTTCAGCACATCTTCTGGCATCATGTGGGAGCAGCTTTATCCCTTCTGATGATAGTAATCAGTCCCCACACTGAGTAAAACAATATGACTTCCTTGATTGAGCAAAGGACTGAAAATCAAGAACTCTCTACCCTAATCTTATTCCACCAATGATTTGTTCTTTGACCTTAGGCAAAGAATTTCATTTCAGTTTCCTTATCTACAAAATGAGAATGATGATCTTATCTATATACCCCCACAGGGCTCGTTCTAGTGTCATTGTTCACAAAGAATGATAGATATTTGCAATGTGCAATGTGTGGGTACTGTATTACAGTATCAGTAATATCAAAGAGCCTTGTCAACAACTAAGAGACACTTCTGGAGTAACATTTTCTACTCTTTTCACAATGATAGCTACAAAACACAGTGGCTACCAAACAGATTTGGTGAAAAGAAAAATGCTATTAATTCAAGGTGAGAGAACCCTGCACTTACAAACTGCTTATTTTGTTTGACTACAGAAGGCTTGCTTATAAATTTTCAAAACTATGCCAAAGGCAATCTTGACAACTCTCCCTGTAACATTGCCTCAGAGCTTAGGCTAAATTAGTGCTACNCCAATAAGTAAATGGCATATAATTGAGTTATGATGATGTATCTCCCATCAAAACAGAATTCAAAATACNCAGTCATGGCTTTTCTAGAAGACCTGAGTTTGGTCCCCAGCACCTGTATTTGGTGGCTCACAGCTGCCTGTAATTCCAGCTCCAGGCAAGCTGATGCCCACTTCTGGCCCTCACCAATATCTGGCACACACACACACACACACACACACACACACACACACACACACACCCACAGAGATCAAAATAAAATCAAAAAATAAAAATCCCAATCATTGTATAGTAAATTCTTACTCTACAGAAAAGGACTAGGACTTGGGATTGGACAAAGTATATCTGTCTTAAAATATTAAGAGGGGTCATGTAAAATAATAGTTCTCTCTTTTGGAAAAAAAAAACAACAATATCAAGCAAAACTGAAAAGAATACTGACAGCTAGCTTATATTATGTACAGAACTTACTTACTAGGTCCCCAAACACCCTGTGCTAGGAATTTTCAGTGTGCTGTGGACATTAATCACTCAGTTTTACTGTTAAAGTAGTAGATTGAATTAGGTGGACATTCATTAAAAAGGNATCTGTGTTAGTTGACTCAGAAAATCTTGCTAAGAATGCTCTTTAAGGAAACTAAGCATCTCCAGAACCTCCAGGATTATTCTGGTCTACGGCTGTGCCTAGGCTACTGATCTTCAGAGGCAGCACAGCCAGTAACCAGTGCAATCAAACTCAGCTTCCTTTTCCATGTTGTGTAGCATAGAAATCATGGTCCTGAGCCACACAGCTGCTCAAATGCTTTTCACATGTTGAGACTGATTCTCAAGACCCCTGTAGACCAACCCCATAACAGAAATAGCCCAATTCCAGCCCTCCTCTTAATTTTCTGGCTCCCTGATTTAGCCAACTCTATTTTAAGAAGAGAATGCCAGTTTTATTGTTTGTAATCTGNTATATAGAATGAGTATCTTTTTCACTACCTATGCATAATTTTAATAGTCACTATTTAAGCTAATTTTAANGAAAATTATTTATTGCATAAAATTTCACATGACAATCGCCCTTGCTGTGTTTGGTATTAGGATGAAACCCTCCACAAAGCAACATGACTCTTTATTCCTCTCGGGACTCTGACTCTTCACTTGGTATTATATCTGCAATAAATCACCAGATATTAACATTCTGGCATTGTATCACCTCAGTTTCCTGCAGAACCTCTTTCACTAAGCTAAGATATGATAGAACAGAATAGCCAGTGCTTNGCCTTCTCAAAACTTACCCTAAGGAAATGATTCAAATATTGATATGCTTTTATCTAGTTATGTCTCTGCCTTGTTTCAGAAAGGGTCAAAGTTTTACATCTCAAAACAAAGTAAAATTTAAAATAAATGCATGGGGGCTGGCATAATATCTCAGTTGGTGGCATGCTTGCCTAGCAAGCATAAGCCCTGGGTTCAAGCTCTTTCACNGCACCCAAGATGAATAAAGAAATAAAGAACATAATGTTCTAATTATAAAAAGAATATGGAGGTGAAGGAAACGGGACAAACAGAAAGGAAATTCAAAGATGACTCTGTCAATAAAGCTGATGTGGTACCTTCAGTGGCCCATCCACGTTGGTGAAAGCTGGGTCTGAGATCTGACTTTGCTCCTTTCAAGAAACTTACACTAAAAACAGAAATGCATTCAGCTATGTGATTCCCTGAAGCATTAACAAACTATTNGTCCAAAAGACAGACAGAGAGAGAGAATGAACTAAACATTTATGATATTACAATGAGAAATAAATTTCTAGTGCAGATCACATAAAGCAAACATGAAAAACATGGCAGTCAATAGCATCAAAGACATCCTTAATAGTAAGTACAGCAACACATTGTAAAGAGGAAGTTCTTATAAAGTCTATTATTGTGAACTAATTTAAAACCTGAAATCAAATAAAAAGCATGTGTATGGAAAACTTAAACAACAGTTAATCACCCCAAAGAGGAAAAGCAATATGAGTAAGAATGTTCACTGCATCATTTTATAGGACTAAATGATTGTTAAATTGTGGTAAATCTGGGAATTGAGACTNAATTGTAGAAACAGAATAATTGTAAAAGTTATGTAGCAGGGGAGAAAGATATGTATTTACTGTAATAAGTGAAATAAATGGGATATACAATTAAGAGAAGATCATAATTACAAACATAAGGATACAGCTGGCAGCTCACATGTTCCAGAACCTCTTTACTGNTGAAGGAATCCAGCTGAGGTTCCTTGCAGATATCGTAATTGCATATGGACAAAGATGATTAAATTTGCCAACATGAAGATTACCCTTTGATTGGCAAATTTGTGGGTGTCTTAGTCCATCTGTTTTCCATGTCAGCTATAATAACAGTGCACAGCCCTTAAAATAAGAGCATGCACATAACGTTTCCAGTCTGTTTTTTTTTCTTTTTTAGAGAAACAGTGTAAAAATTAGCCACCTGAAGCTAGTTATCTATACCTTGGGTCAAAACATTGTCTAGTGTTGATACATAATGTTCTTTACACAAAGAAACAATAAAATCCATTTTTCTTTTACACTTAAAGTCATAATTTTCTCTTTAAAAAGCAGCGTTTCTGTTTTTGCCTCATCCCAGAAAAGCCCCGGCTGAAACTATTTCTAAATTCTTATAATTGTCTCCCATTGGAGATTCAACAAGAGCCAGTTCTTGTTTCTTCTCCATTGA
>LZPO01117121.1:173470-184401 GCA_001675575.1 Neotoma lepida
AAAATAATTACTATAAAGTAAAAGAAAAATCACAAGCCACAAACCTTTGTAAAAGTATTTGCAAAGTATATAATCAAAATATGAGTGGTACTCATATTGTACTGTAGGTGGTCAATAATCAATAAAAGATAAAATAGGAGAAAATTGGCAAAGGNTATAAGTGAACAATTCACAGAAATAGAAAGCCCAAGAAACTAATAAAAATAAGCAGCATCACCAGGGCCTATGCCATAAATAGGTATTATATATAAAATCACAATGAGGCATAAATTCATACTTTATAACTGGACAACTTACAGTCCTCCTATTGTCAGATGTTGGGGGAAATGTCAGACAATGTTTATGCAATTATAGTGGCAATGTAATTTGATATAACCTATTCAGAGACCAATCTGGCACCAGCTGGCAGAACCGGGTATTTGTGTGAAGTTCAGATTCACTTCCTGACTCTGTGTTTAATGTGTTCAAGGAAATATGCAACAAGAAAATTCACTGAAGAATTTTAGCATTGGCCCACAGAAAACAAGGGCAGGGAGCGTTCTTCAGTGGTAGAATGTGTGCTTAGCATGCTCTGGGCCTGGGATAGATGGCCAGCACCATACCAACAAAAAAAAGTAAAAACAAAAGACAGAACCTGAATATCCATCATAGAGAATAAACAGTTACAGGAATTGAGTGGAATTTTACACAGAGGTTAAAACAAGTAAATCATAAGGACACCAAAGGAAGCTGAAGAACAATTCATACCATTGTGATATCATCTGTATAAAACTTGAAGCACATTTTCAAAAACTGTACAAATANCTATAAATATGTATGAATTTATTGAAAATGAATAGTTAAAATAGCCAAGCATTTCGAGAAATGGTAAAATTTCTCCATATATTTCCAGCAAAGAAGCAACACAAATGAAATATACTGATCAGCTTGGTGCATTTTCCTGATTTAAAGGGCATTGATCATGCATCAGTTTATGTACATTTTTAAAAATCATAGTATCTCCTATATTTTATTTTCATGCATAAATACTCCATTATATACATTTTATGTGCATACATTACATTTGTATTGGGGATAATTATCTATGAGTGATGTCTTTCTTCTGCCCAAGATACATACAAGCAAGCAGCTTGTGTAATCCACTGATTAAAGATGAGGCAATCTTCATTCATAGAGAAACTATTTACTAATTTCTGTCTCAGCAATTCTGGACTTCTGTTTGCTACATAGACACAATTTAACTGTTTGACTGAATGTNTCTGTTTATGTCATACTTAGAATTTTGCTTGGCTTCACTCCCATTAGGAAGGGAAGAATATAATAAAAACTTATTTTCTGCTTGCAGTGGCATTATAATGGCATCCTTCAGACTCAAAGATGACGCACCTGCTGTGGATTGTAATCTTTAGAGCATGTGATGCTGTCGAGCCTAATTCGGGAACAATAGTTCATCACCCTTTGCACCTGCAGAAACTCTTCCTTCATTTGAGGTTGAAGCTCCTGGCAGGACTGTTCCTGTCATTGGCTCTGATTTTTAGACACTTTGCTGGCACCNTTTCTGGAAGGACATGAACATCAAAGCCATTTCAACCCTCTCTGAGGTTGCTGTTCTTCTGGGAAGTGAACAGTGGAGGCCAAGAAGGGGTCCAGACATCACAGGACATGCAAGGTGCCAGACAGAGTCATGTAGGTCTACAGACCTCAAAACATGGTCTCTAGCCCAGGAATATCAGCTTTGCATGAAAACACTAAATGCAAACTTTCAGGCCTCACTCCAGACCTGCTCAAATAGAGACTCTGGGGAACATAAGAAACCTTCTGGGTGAATTTGATGTACCCCAAAATCTGAGAACTATGGACATGTAGAAATATTGAAGAAATTAGAAAACTGTACAAGATACCTGAAAATAAGTCAGAGTTTGACACTTAGCTGTGAAAAAGGGTTATCGAGCAAATGACACCACATACATCCAAACACATATGCTTTACTGACATTTAATGAAAATACTGTTTTTATTATACCATACCATGACATAGAGGAGTTGCTGACTAATAGTAACCAAAAGAACAGATCAATAATAACTTGGATACTGGGNGAAATAAGTGCTTCCTTGAGAAAACAGAGAAAATGAATGCCTGTTGTCNAAGTAAGACATATATGACCAAAGCCTGAAATGTGTTTTGCAAATAATTGTCAGGTGTCTATCATACTGACACGGGAGTGTCTGGAGCCCACTGTTGGATGAAANGGGTAAACTTCAGAGCAATAGGAATGTCATATTTGTTTATATTTTAAAAACCAGCGTGATGTGTATACATCTCTGAGATTAGTGAGAGATGATGAAACCAATGACAGAGGACCCTCTGTTTTCACTCTGTATTCTCTACGATGGGGAGGTTTCTAATAAGATGTAAAGAGTAGAACTCTTTAACATCTAGTTAAATATAGACAATTAAGAGAAGTCACTTAAGAGTACACTACAAGATTCAAAATGTTGACAATCAAAACTGATAGAGCCAGGTGGTGGTGGCCCAAATCTTTAATCCCACTACTCGGGAGGCAGAGGCAGGTGGATCTCTATGAGTGTTCACTGCAACATAACTGGTAAAAACATAACCTAGGTCACTCATAATTCTAAATAGATGTATATAATTTCCTTCTACAGTTTAAAGAGAAGCACCACTCTCAGTAAAGGCTGAGTAAAGTGGGTAAACGGTGACCTCTAATGTCTTATTCTGTCTTCCTAAAAGCTAAGGCAGCTGGTCTCCAAATACCACAAGCAGATCCTGGAGGTGAGGGAGGAACTATGTGTCATGAGCAAACAAGAAAAGGAAAGTACAAGTCGACTTGGCAAACTACCTACGTGGAAAGTAGGTTAGAACAGCATGCCAATGGAGTCGGGGTTAGGATGGCTTTGCTGTCATGACCTATCATTACACATATGATAATGAATAAAGTCAACTACTGTCCCGTACCAGTGCGCTCAGGAGGCCTCATGGCACTGTTACAGAACACCTACAGTTTGCAGGGCGCACTCATCCACATCTAGTCACTTATCATATCTAAACAAAAGCCTTCCACCTAGAGAACCCTGGAGCTATTGAGGTTCTCTATCTCTGTATCACTCACCTGCATCTGTGTTTCAACAACACTGCCAGGAAGGCCTCTGTCAAGTTCCTGTTCCAGGTAATCAGGCCTGCCCCTTCTATGAACTCTTCCTGGATTCAATGTCCCCTTGGCTCAGGGGCAGCTACCCCTGCTTCTCTTCCCCTTCGCATGTTATGATCACAGCAAAGAGAAGAAAGTAATTCTCAAAGGGGTTAAGTTGCTCATTCCTCCCTTTCCTCCCACCAACCCCCTACCCACCAAAACCTTTCTCTAATTGGACCTGCACAGATCATGGCAATATGTCACTATCTTTCCTCTTTAATCTTAATCATTTCTATTTCTCCCTCACATGCAGGAGCCAAGCACAACTGTTACAAATATCATATGTAACCTCTGTCTGCCCCTTCCTCATGCTAACATCACTGGATTCGGCCTCTGAAAATATGACCAGGTACATCTCACCACATGGACCAGGTTGTTTATTGCAGTTGCTGGTTGGTGAGTTGGTTGTTTTGTTTTGGTTTAGCTGGCTGTTTTGTTCAGAATGTTTATGAAATAAAGCCTGCTGACATGGAATTTCAGGCCTTCGAGCACATGGACATCAGCCATCATCCAACTTGTCTCAGCTCCATCTGTCATACCTAAATTTACACTTAAACTTACTTTCCCAAAATGCCTACAGTATTCAGCGACTGTGCTTCAGGTTTGATATAAAGCATGACAAATTAGTGCACCTATTTTTAAAAATTATTTATTTATTTTACATCCCAACCNCAGTTTCCCCTACCTCCTATCTTCCCAGTTTCCCCCACCTCCCTTATGCCCCCTCCAATCGACTCCTTCTCTGTTTCTGTTCAGAAAAGAGCAGGCCTCCCATGGATATCAACAAAACAAGGCATAGCAAGCTGCAGTAAGACTAAACATCTCCCTTGTATTAAAGCTGGGCAAGGTGACCCAACATGAGGAATAGTGTCCCAAAAGCCAGCAAAAGAGTCAGAGACAGGCCCTGCTCCCACTGTCAGGACTCTCACAAGAAGACCAAGCTATACAACTGTCAGATATAAGCAGAGGGCCTAGGTAAGTCCCATTAGTGCAACAACTTTTAATTTACTTGTTTATTTTAGATAAGTCACTTGTCACTAAAGACCTATATAGGCCAAGGACCACATATAATACACTCATAGACCTCTGGTGGCAAATATTGGCCATATGTCCTTTGGAGCTGTTAACTAAATACTTGATAAAACTATCAATGCATTGACCTTTGACATGGGATTTATAGTCATGTTGATTCTGAACATTGAACATTAGATAATATGTTTCCATGTAATCTTCTGTGCTTGTCAAATAGCCTGCACTATAAAATGCCCATGTGCTAGCATCCAATTGCAGTGCAGTTCTGACGTTAATCAACCTTAGGCCATAGATTCCTATTTAAACTTCTTTTTCTTTAAAAAAAAAAAAGATAGGGCTTTTATACAGGAACATGAGGATAGAAGATGAGGCTAACTTCTCCATCCTTTGAAAGGAGCCTACTGGCTGCACACACGTAAGAATGTTAATCAGATGATGTCACTCAAGGTCAGTATCTGAGGGAGGACTTGTAGTCGCATTAGAAACCAGGAAGTTCATTCTTGGATCACTTAATAAAGCATTTTTTGTGCTGTTGCACACCCTAACAGTCACCACCAAGGGGGAATTTTGAAGGAACTAAACTATTTCCTCATTTGAGGAGGTGAATGCTCATTAAAGAACCTGCTTATAACCTGAGCCCACTTCCCTCAATGGTTTACAAGAGCACATGACTCATCACACAATCCATCAGAGGAGAAAGTACAGGGGCTACAACAACGCTCAGGTAAAGCTTTTGGAGGGGAACTAGAAAACTAAGTGATATTACACTTTCAGAAAGTAAAATTCCACACATCCATTAAGAAATATACTNCTCTGAAAAGGCTAACAGAGACAGTGAGAATAAACATTTGAGATACTTTGTGAAATAATGCATTGCCGGAACATCTTAAGGTCACTTGCCTTTGCCCTTCATGGACAGTGAGGAAGAAACTAACGATTAAGGCTTTTATCTGTTCTTCTAGTTTCTGGGGCAAGTGGGATCACACATACAAAAACACTAAACAGATGCATTAAAATTTATATTTTATTTTGGGATTGATGATTGGTGGTATCATTATAGATATGCACTTGACTCTTCAGATTTCTGGAATTATAGTCAAGCCACCTAACTTTTTATGTGGGTGGTGGAAATACAAGCTTTGATTCTCATTCTTAGAATAGCAAGTGCTGCTTCAACTACTGGGCCACTTTCCCAAGCTCTCAGAAGAATGTTTTAATTAACTTTAAAGAATTCCCAATGGTATGAATGGTATCATTCCATTTTGGTTAAAGCATTAAGTATGCTGAAATGATATACAAAATATTCTCCTCTTTGGGAATTACCATTAATTACACTGGTCTAAATGTTGAGTTGAATGAGCCAGTTAGCAAGCACACACCCACCCTGAGTGCAGAAAAACCCCAGGCTTTGAGGTCTGCAGTGGTGCCCACTGTGTCAAAGCCAAATGACAACATGAAATTTCTGATCCCAAATGAAATACTGCAAACAACCTGAAGGCATTGTAACCATTTTTTAACCTGATATACCTTGTTACCTACATAACTAGTAATTTTATCATTGTCTATGTATTTAATATACCAGAACTCATTAACATCAATTTCATACTAACTATATTGTGAAAAGATGAAAATGCAAAAGGCCTACTAACCATTTCTTTGAGACTCTGAAAGCATCAAGGAAGAGCTAACAATTTAAGTTTTGACTTATGTAGTAAGTCAAAGGGGTGGCATGCAATTGTGAGGATGCATAGTCAGAGAAATTCACAGTCAGTGTGCAAGGCAAGATAGAAATAAGCTGGAAAAAGAGGCCTGTGAAGACACCTCTGGAATAGTATAGGGTAGAATATTTTATTTTCTATTCAGTGACCACCTGCCACTCAATTGGAGTTTTAAAAAAAAGTTTGTGGAATAAATGAGGAGGAGGAGTGAGCAGACATAGGTGATGGCTGTGAGAGAAGCCAGAGAGACCAAACAAAAGCCCTGATGAACTGCATGGTGTGTGTGAAGGTGGTGGGTACAAGAGAGAGAGAAAACAGCCAAGAGAGGAGATGGAGTTAAGGTATAAGCTCCTCTCCATGGCAGGAGGGATTCAGAGGGCCTTCTTCCGGGCTCCTGATGTCAGAGAATCACAAACGAATGCAGACTCTAGGGCTGAAGTCAGGATCCAGATTCCTCAGCCACAGTTTGGACATCTATTGGTATTTGTTTCTGATTGAGAAATGAATAATGCGCAACTACCTCATGTGTTTCTATCACTGGTGTGTGTAGAAATGCAAGACAACAGAAGCTGTGGACATTCTCGGAGGAGTTCCTTGGGCTCTATGATTCTTTAAGGTAAAGGAGGAATCTGTTTAAAAGGAAGAGGAATGTTTTATGAAAACTAACTATACACAGGATGTAAAAAGTATATTAAATTATAGAGGAATTTTTGATGTAGGATTTTTTTCATACATCTACCTTAAACATATAAAAATCAAAATATTTAATTTAAATTCAGCATGTGAGTGTATGTGTGTGTGGTGTGTATACATGAAAGTGGTATGTGTATATATATCTATATGTGTATCTATATGTGTGGCATATGTGTATGTGTGTATGTGTGGTGTTTATATGTGTGTTCATGTATGTGTATATGTGTGTATATGTGTGGAATATGTATGCATGTGTATGTGTGGTGTGTGTGCATGAGTGTGCTTGTATATGTTTATGTGTATATGTGCAGTGGATATATACATGTTCGTGTGTGGTGTGTGTGTGTATAAGCATGTATGTGTTTATGTGTATGCAGGTGTGTATGTGTGATGTGTGTATATGTGTGCATGTAAATGTGTGTGTATATGTGTGGCACATATATATATGTGTGTGTGCATGTATGTGTGGTATGTGTATATGTGTGTATGTTTATATGTTTGTATGTATGGTGTATGTATGTGTGTGTGTTTATGTGGTGCATGTGTATGTGTGTCTGTGTGTATGTGTGCATGTGTGTAGGTCCTAGCATAAATGCACAGTATGTACTTTTTTCACTGTTCTTTGAGAGGACATTAAAGCATGTTTCCCAGGCAGCCAAGAAGGCAGTCACAGAGTCCATTAAAGGGCAGAAGAGGTTTGGGTTATCCATTCTTTCTTTTAAAAAAAAATTGGTCCTGTGCAGCCAGATACTCACTGAACATCTCTTAATTAATAACTAACAATTCTAACTCTACCATCAGTAACTCAAGACTGTCTATTTCCCATGAAAATGCAGCTCACGGGACAGTAAAATATCAAACACTGAGCAGGTCAACAAATCCACTTGTCCCTGTTAGACCACAGAGAGAGCCAGTGCCAGA
Source organism: Neotoma lepida (assembly GCA_001675575.1). Lineage (NCBI taxonomy): Eukaryota > Metazoa > Chordata > Mammalia > Rodentia > Cricetidae > Neotoma > Neotoma lepida. The sequence goes on from LZPO01117121.1 coordinate 181,046, forward strand.
AAGTGCACCCACTGTTGAGAGAGCCAGTGCCAGAAAGTGCACCCACTGTTTTTGGTGTCCACAAGCTATTTGTCAGGACACAAAGGACAGCTTCCAAATGCTGCTGGTTTTATTTTTCTGAAATCTGAAATTAGTTTCCTGATTATTTTTTATGTAGAATTCATTGAAAAGACAGCTTCACAAAAATAATATGCCCCACTCCTCAGAGCTGCCATGGGAAAAGCATTTTGAAAAGTAACCCACTCCAGTCCCCGGTGCCCCTCAGTCAGGGCTAGCTGTCAGGGGCTAACTTCTCCCAAGTCTCAGTTTTCAAACTCCAGTTTCTAAACTTCCTCTCAGGAAGAGTGTGTACAAGGCAAACATTGTCAACTGGTCTGAGGTGGTGCTCAGGGTATGCTCCAGGTCCCAAGAGCAGTGGGGAATTCTAAACCAGGTCACCCAGGTGCTACATTCTGAAAAGCACAACCCTGCTTATGGAAGGAGGGCCATGGGAATAATTTCAGGAAACAAAAAGTGTCTCTCTTCACCTGCTATTAGTCAACAAACCACAATAAAGTGAGATTTGATTCCACAATTTTGATCATTGATTGAACAACTTCTCTGGGTACTAAAATGCCATNTTAACCTCTTCATCAGTCTAAGACTGAAGGCAAGAGGTGGGGCCCTCAGTAGCCTTCATAGAAGGCTTTGATGAACTGCTTTTCATCACCCATGAAACAGATGTCTATATCTTACAGTTTCAAGTCACCGGCTGTTGGAATGTGGGCATGCAGAAATCGAAGATCCGAGAACTTTGGAAATGGCAATCAAATAGGCCAGGGGAAGAGATTTCTGCAAGGTTGATGACGATAGATTAATTATAAAAGAACACGTTGTTCCCACTGACTTCCACTCACTCCAGGGCTATAATGTGTAGAAAGGAAGCCATCCCCTTGAGATCAAGCACACCTGAGCACTGTGAGCCTTCTCTTCCTTTTATGTACTTTTCCTTGGTTTACTTCAGTTTGGACGTGTTTGATTAAGTCCTACTCTCTCCTGCTACATTTGCAAGCCCTAATCAGCTATGGCTTTAGCCTATCACTCTAATGCCCAGGCCCAGGACAACACTAGGCATTAAATATATTCATTCTCAATACTGTAAAATGAATACATGAATGATGAGCAAATGGTTGTTTAGGGGTATGAATCTTGTAATCAAAACTCAAAGCTGACTAAATAATTTAAGATAGTAGAAGCTGAATGCAGAGAGAAGCCTCTGAAGTATTNATAAANAACAAAGCAGCAAATCAGACCTGCCAGTCATGAGTTATCCCTCAGTCATGTGATCACAGTCACATAAGCAAGGTGACAAAAAACAGTCACAAGAAGAATTCCACTTCAATTCTACTTTAGACTTCACAACGCCATCATCTCCACTACGGCCTCATTCTCATGGTGCGTACAGGGCAGTCGGAGCAGGGGCCTCAATCTCAGATATTACCGAAAGAGGGAGTGAGTGAAAAGNAACCGAATTGTTTGTCATGCAAATAGTAAGCAGAGCCCATGTTGGCACATGCACAAAGCGTTCCATGTGACCTACTTAAACTGTGCCGACTGGGGANTAAGAAATGTGGGGTTGTCTTCAAGTTTTCCAGGGTAGGTCTGAAATAATAAACAGTTATGAGCTGTGAAGAGCAGCCCCTTGGGTTCTAAACATGTTCCNGGAGAATAGCACAGTAGGATTTTATGATGCTGAACACTAACTTCTGTCTGTTGTTCAGATGTTGGTTTGGGTGCAAAAGAATCTAAATGTGAAAGTAGAAAGTGAAATGACATTGAATAAACACTCAGGCAATCTGAAAGTTATAAATTGTGCTGCATAGAATGAGTGCCAGCATCTCAAGAAGCTTTTCCAAAGTCCTAACAACAATAAAAATATTAATCAAACTTTCAAAGGTAAAACCAAACCATTCTTCAATTCTTCTGATAAAAAATGATATTGTCAGGCTGGTGAGATGTCTCAGTGGGCTTGCCACCAAGCTGAACGACCTGAGTTCAATTCCNAGGACATATATGGTGGAAGAAAGAAAATCTCATTACTGCAAGTTGTTCTCTGACCTCCACACATGTGCCATGGCACAGCACACTCACGTGCATACACAAGCACACATACAAAATAAATAAATGTTAATTTTTTTTAAAAAAAAGAGTATTACAAAACCATTGTCATGTGAAGAGTCAAAGAGAATTAAGTTAAAGAATATGGAAAACTGTATAGAGTGAAGTTAACCAAAACTTCCTAATTATTGTAATGGATGTTACTTGTCATCTTCTCCAGATGATATGGAATGATTTTTTCCATGAGTCTGCTTAAATCATTCTCTTCTGTTATGGTTTGAGTATGAAATGTTCCCACACTCGTGTTTNAAATGCTGGATCCCCCTCTTGTACTCCTGTGTTGAAGGCCATGGAGTCTCCAGAAGTGCTGTCTACTGCCAGGGGCTGCTCACTAACTACAGGGCTCTCACGGTGGTACCNACTCCTAACACTAGACATAGCCATGTCACCAATCCACCCCTACATTCTCCCACTGCCATGGAGATGCTCACACCACGACAATATCACAGTCATCTGATGACNAAAAATCTCTCTGAAACCAGGAGCCTGGATGAACCTTTCCTACTTACTTCAGTGGGGTATTTTCATCTTGGTAATACAAAAATAATACAGCTTCCTTATCAAATTTTCAATATATAACTTTCCATTATTTTTTATAAAGAGAATGTCCCCGGCATGTTGTCAGTGCTGTAGACCCATAAGATCTTTTGCTGTGGAGAAATACTTTGATAGACAAAAAAAAATTCAGTAATAAGACATGGTTTATCTATCCAGCTTCCTGAGTTTCCATGTTTGTGCTTACCACAAACATTTATAAGATCTGTATTACAAGAATTTTTTGATATTTTTAAAGTTAAAAGTAATATATACATGCTTGGGGCTGGAGAGATGGCTCAGCAGTTGGACCAGGGTTCAGTTCCCAGCGCCCACATCGGACAGCTCACAAGTGCCTGTAACTCCAGTTCTGAGGGATCCAAACCCACATGCGGTCTCTATGGGCACCTGCACACATGTGGCATCCACTCACTCACACAGACACTAACAAGGTGGCACTTGCGCATATGAGGCATTCACTCAGACAGACAACCCTTACATAGACACATAAATGAGAATAAATAATTCTGTTTTAAATATGCTTTTCCCCAGCACCCAGATTCAACAATGATATCTTTCTAATCTTACTACTCATAAATGTCTTATAAGTTTTGTAAATGTGAGAAATCTCCCAAAGAAAACAGTAAAGTGTGGAGCAAGCCCTG
>LZPO01117122.1:93814-110036 GCA_001675575.1 Neotoma lepida
GGCTCTAACATACACACCTAGAAGTGAACTGAAGATTTGAAGATCATGGAACTAAAAATAGTTAAGAGAAACTATTGGATTTGAAAAAAATCTACACACTCCTGTTGGCAGCCCAGCGGCTGTGCCCGTGTCCCCGGCAGAAAACATACACCAACATGAGGAAAGAACATAGGATGCGGAGTTATTCTCTTCAGTCTTCCACCAAGATCTCCTGGCTACCCTCTGCAGTGCTGGATTATTATGACCGTCCTAGGGGCTGAAGAAACAAGGCTGGGAAAGGCTGCATACCTTGCCCGGGGCCATATGCTTAATTACCAGCAAAATGGAGAGTCCGCTTAGGCTTGTCTGACTGCAAGCCTGTTCTCTCTCCTACCTCACCACTGCCTCCCACTCAGCAGTTACCCTAGGAAAGATTCAACCAGCTTCTCTGTCAGGCCTCAAGATCCTGCCCAGAGCCCCAACTTGGCAAACCTCAGGACTAGAGAGCCAGATTTCTCAGAATAAATTTCGNGCCCGCAGTGTAGTGCCATCCACGATCGTAGTCTTCCGGGATCCCGAAAAAAATCCCAGAGGGAGCTTTCCCAGTTCTCAGCTGCAAGAGTGGACAGGAGTAAAGAACAATTTCACCTTCCTTTCCTTTGCCAAGNAGGAGCTAACAGTCTTCCAGCTGCTAAAAAAATAAAAAATAAAAAAATCCTTTGTTGTGGAACTGTAGTGAGCTTCCCACAGGTCCCAGTCCACGCCTGTGTGATCTACACTGGATGCGTGCCCAGCTGCCCAGCCAGGCATCGGCTTCCTTTTGTTGTAATACACAGCCACTGTGGGAGGGAAAGAAGNCAGTGAATGGCACGGACAGGACTCATAGGAAAGGTTTTGTTGTAACAAGGCCAACAAAGGTAATAGCTATTAGCCCCTGACTGGTTCTTGGAAACCTAAGACAGATGCAGCCAGTACAAGAAGCTAGGTCCTCTGCATCTAAGGGCCCGTGTTGTCACTCAGTTATACCCTCACCTCCCAGCTTGGGACTTCTTAAGTAACAAAGACAAATGGGAAAGGGCAGAGCTGAAGGGGTCATTGCAGAACACAGGGAGCCCTCAGGAGAAGTGATGCCGTGTGATGATGCAGAGCTCTGATTTAGGTATGGCTTCTCAGCCAGGCTCACAGGCAGGGAGGTTGGTCTCCNGTGTGATGACACTCAGCTGGTAAAAACAGGTGGAGCCTAGCGGAAGGTAACTAGGTCACAGAAGGTATGTCGTTACACGTGTGTCATTGTACCTTGTACTTACCCCCCTCTCCCAATGGCTTCTCCCACTCACCCCACCTCCACCTCTTGCTGGTCCCCTACCTCCTCCCTGTGACTTCATGTCACATGTGTTCCATGGCTTTGTTCCCCCATCCCTTGAGATCTCTTTCTCTCCTCTCTTGGTCCCCTTTCTACTTCTGTCATACACACAACCTAGATTCTGCGTAGGAGACAAAACATGGGATAGTTGTCGTCTGCTTCATGCCACAACCTACGGGGAATGTCATGATTTNTGTTTCTTTGTCCTCTCCAGCACTCAGTGTTTGCTCTGTCGGTGACTGCCATTCTGTGCATGGTGAAGACTCCCAAAGTAGAAAAATTGACCAATTATCATAGAGTCCTTTGGGTTTTCAGTGTTCTCTCAGACCCCTCCCATTTTAATACATTTTTTAAAAAATCAGTTCTTCGAGAGTGTTATGTATGTGCATACACATGCATGTGCAATGTCAGACCTCTCTTTTTAAAAAAAAGTGACTTCTATGAAGATTAAGGTCTTGCGTGTTGGAATGAAAACATTTTTATAATCCCTCTTTCATGAGAACCATATTTAAGAGCAATAAGGGATTCATTTTTTGTCCTGATGTAATTGAGTGAATGATCCTAATTTAAATTCCGATGGTCTAGTGAATCAAGGTATAGGGCGAGCCAAAGAAGTCAAAACTTTACTGTTGAAGACAAATGGAGACCCTAACTGATTGATACACAGAAAATGATGGAAACATTGTGTGAGGTGAGGTAAGAGGGCATTATGAGGGTATGTAATAAAGATTCAGGGTCATTCTAAAGAGCCACAAACATTTAAATTTCAAAGCACTGTGTCATATTATTTTAACTGGTCAGTGTATTATTCCTTGCATATTGTGTGTGTGTGGGAGGGTCCTCATACTTCTGAGGCAAGCACTTTACAGACTGATAGATCATTATTCCTTGCATATTTTAAGTGAAAAGATTAATTGTGTTAAAATGTACAACACAAAATTTATCAGTGTGAGTATTTTTAAGTGTTCACTGGTATTAATACATTCACACCGTTTACAATCACTGGAACATTTTAAATATCATCTTTACAGGTTAGCATTTCCTAATGCCTGTGGTCTCTGAAGCTAATGGTTTTCCCTTGAGGAAAGGGGACTCAGTAGGAGGGAGACATTGCTGACTAATGGGTAGAAGTCCCTGGGAAGAAAAATTTGGCTCGACATGAGAAAGAACTTTCTGATCCAAGGGACCGGGAGGCCTGTGAGCTTGCCTTTGAAGGTAGAGAGTGGGGAACAGGAGGCCTTGGACCACCTGTTGGGTGTGTTTGGGAAGGATTCCTGTTCTGGGTGGGAGAGNGACCTCTGGGCTTCCTTCCAGCCATGGGATCGTCTCATTGAGCTGACTAGAGATGTGTGCGCTCTCAGATTTCAGATGAGCTGACCGTGGCTCAAGTGCTCTGGCTCTGGGCTCTAAAATAGTCACACTCAGCATCAGGCATTGGCAGCTTTCGTCCTTTCCTGGAACGCTCACGGCTATTTTAGTCTAAACTGTGGAGAAGCAATTAAAAGAGGGCTCCTTGGTTTCAGGGCTAGGAATCAGTTACTAGGCGTGTGAGATGAGGCAAGTGACCCTCACAAGGAAAGGGTTTTCAGTTCAAAGAGCTCTGCCAGCCTTGGGTGGCTCCATTCCAATCCATGGACACTTGTGGCCAGTGATAGCTTCTGACACATAAACCTAAGCACGCACCTCCCTCAGCCCCATTAGAGTTCTCCAGTGCCCTCCTTCATGTTCAAAGTCAAGTTCAAGTTTCTAAGCCCTCCAGGCCACCGTGATCTTCTGAGTCTTGTCTTTCCTGCTTCCATCCCGTCAACTCTAACCTCCAGCTGAACTATGTTTCAGTTCTCTAGTTATTTGTTAGGCTAATAATTCCTGTGTGTTCTTCAAGACACTACTCTGGGGTGGTCCCGTTAGGAACTTGTCTTTACTGTCCCTACGCATTACCCAGGATGCTTCATAGTGCCCCATGGCCATGACTGCCAGCATCCTAGAAACAGCAACTTTGGTGGCCTTTCAGGTATCCTGTGTTGATTTATATATCACGGGAACCAAAAGGTAGGAGGATTAGGACCAGCACGATGGCTCCATGGGTAAAGGTGCCTGTAGCCAAGCCTCAAGACTTGAGTTCAGTCCCTGGGATCTACTGGTGGAAAGAAAACGGACTCCCACAAGCTGTCCTTGGACCTCGACACAAATGTCATGGCACGTGCATGCATTCCCCCACATGTACATAAGTGTGCAAATACATATATATATATATATATATATATATAAATTTTTAAAAAGATTGAAGGATTAAAAAGTAATCTTGGGCCAGGAAAGTTCTTTATACACTTGACATAAGACACAGAAACAACTTTATAAAGAATACTAAATACAGTCATGTGATGATGATGATTGCAGTGCTGGGGATTGAATTTCTCTCTCTCGCTCTCTCTCTCCATCCATCTTTCTATTTCTCTAACTATGTGTCTATGTATCTATGTATCTATCTATGTATCTATCTATGTATCTATGTATCTATCTATGTATCTATGTATCTATGTATCTATGTATCTATGTATCTATCTATATATCTATTTATGTATCTCTATCTATCTATCTATCTATCTATCTATCTATCTATCTATCTATCTATCTATCTATCCACCCACCCATCCACCCATCCATCTGGCTGTCTATCTACTTACCAACCTAGATATCTGTCTGACACAGGGTCTCATGTAGCCAAAGCTGACCTTAAATTCTTGCTTCCTGCCTCTACCTCCAGCATGCTGGGATTGCCGCCACGTGCAATGACCCTCAGTTTTAAGCCGTGCTGGTGGGGTCAAATATACTATGCAAGAACTCTACCAACTGAGCCTTATCCCTAACCCTCAAACATGCCTTTAGCCCGGAACAGCAACATAGTAGGCTGTTATCATCCAGGGTTTACTCCTTTGCTACTAGCCTAGGAGGCTGATAAGTCATCCTGAGACATGAATTTTAGGAGCCACCTGGTACACAGGAATGGTCACTCATGGGTAAGAACGCCTAGCTGACCACCCTCCATGTCTCAGCACAGCTTTGATATTTGGTACCTACTTTCAAATGTTGGTGACATAAGAAGTGAAAACCTATGGTCTTAGTGAGGCTACCCATCTCATATAAGTTTGTTTGGCCCAATATTGCCTTATAACATAGCTAGGAAAGCATAGTGGTTATCAACATTTGGAGGAATCTATTTTTATAGATGAGAATGCATACTTAACCTCAGGGTCCACTCTATGGGTTATATCCTCAGTTAGGTTTGACACCTATTTGATATCTTGTATCTACCATTAGGGTGCAACACAGGATAGTCTTGTCAGATCCTCTGTGCTCTGCCTAGTCATCTTTCCCCATCCAGGATCCCTGTCAACCAATGGTCCCTTCACTGCCTGTGGTGGTTTGAATGAGAATGGTCCCTATAGACTAATGTATTTGAATGCTTGTTTTGAAGTTGTAGAACAGTTTGGGGGAGGATTAGNAGGTGTGGTCTTTTTGGAGGAGGTGTGTCATGGAAGGTGGGCTTAGAGGTTTCAAAAGCCCATGCTATTTCTAGTGTCTCTCTCTCTCTGCCTTGTGGTTGTTGTCTCNACATGTAAACTCTCAGCTACTGCTCCATAGTCACACCTGCCTGCCTGCCGCCATGTTTTCTGTCATGATGGTCGTGGATTCCACTGTCCTCTGGAACCATGAGCCCCAAATTAAATGCTTTCTTCTATAAATTGTGTTGGCCATGGTGCTTTTTCACTGCAGCAGAAAAGTAAGACACTATAATTTTGCCTTCTCCAGAAAGTTATATAGCTCAAATCATAAATTATGCAGGCTCCTTAGATTGGATTCTTTCCTTTAACAATATGCTTAAATTTCTTTTTTTTTTTTTGTGGCTGATAGCTCCTTTCTTTTTCATGTTGAGTAATTCCACTGGACAGGTGACACACAGATTATCACTGTGGAGAGCCTACTGNAGGACATCTAGGTGGTTTCTAGTTTGGAACAATTAAAAGCAGTTATTATAGGTCATTGTATGCCATTGCACAAACACACATATTTCACTTCATTTTGAAAAATATGTAGCTTTTTGCTTGCTAGGTCATAGGGTAAGTCAATGTTGAACTTTTTACAAAACTGCCAATTTGTCTTCCAATCAGCTGTACCAGTTGACAACCTATTGATAATGAGTTATCATTCCTATTGTCCTCCATCCTTAGCAGGGCTTGATGTTAGTATGTGTGTATGTATTAATTTTAGTTATTCCCATACGGGTATGCAGTGGTACTGCATTATTGTTTTAATTTGCAATTCCCTTATGATGTGTGCTTATTGGCCATCTGTTTATATCCTTTGGTGAANTAGCTGTTTAGACCTCTAGTCTAATTTTTTGGTCAGGTCATANATATATGAAGAGTTCTTTGTATATTTTAGGTTATAAATGCCTTATTGGACATACATTTTGCAAGCATTTTCTTCTAGTCTATGGTTTGTCTTCTCAAGCTTTTAATTGTGTTTTTCACAGAGCTACAAGCATAGTTTGTCAATTGTTGATGATTGTGTGTGTGTGTGCGTGTGTGTGTGTGTGTGTGTGTGTGTGTTCCTGTGAGTGAGCATGCAGAAGCCAGAGGAGGCTGTCAGGTATCCTTCTCCGTAGTCTCCATCTGTGTCTTTCTGCTTCCTGGCCACCATGAGGCGAACAGCTTCTTCCTCCACACTCTCTCACCACCACAGTGGTCAGCCTTGCCCCAAGCCAAAAGTAATAGAGCCAGCCAAGCATGACCAACTCTGAAACCTGAGCCAAAATAAATGCTCTTCTTTCTTTTCCTTTTAAGTCATTTTCTTTGAGTATTTGTTGCAACAACTAATGCACAACTTGTCGCTAACCTGAGCTCCCTGCATCCTGGGGAAGGCAAGGAAAGCATTTTAATGAACAGAGTAGCTGCTACAGTGCTTTGTAGCATGTGAGATGAAGCAGAAGTTTGTGTACAAAGCTATATTACTTACAGTGTGTGCGCATGCGTGTGTGTGTGTGCGCGCATGCGTGTGTGTGTGTGTGTGTGTTAAGATTTTCTTTCCCCTTCAGAGCTGGGTGTCATTGGCTGTAGACAGCCAATCAATTTGAAGAATCTCCTTCGGAATTTCAGAAGGAAATTTTCCAGTCCACAGGGCTATAAAACTAGGCAGAAGCAAACTTCTCAATACTCTAAGTTTCAACCTCGATGCCCGTAAGTATTGCTAGAGAGTTTAAAAAACCCACCAATGCCTGGGCCCTATCCTATACCAAATTGAATTGAGTCTCCAGGCTGGGGCCTAAGGCATGCATCCCTCCCCAGGTGATTTGATCACATGACTTGGGCTTAGAACTACTTATCTGAGCATATGATGCTCCGGCTGTTTCCTCTTGAGGTGAACTAGAATTCAGTTCTGTTATCTGAGCAAAGATCCTACACCCACTCCAATGGAGGAGGCAGTTGACAAACGCCTTCTTCTATGACATCACAAGTGGCTAATCCACAAAAAGAGATGTGAGTTCTCTTCTTAATAAAAATGTTCTCTCTTTCAAGGGAGGAGGAGGAGGCAGAACTGAAACCCACCAAGATAATTGGAGTAAATAACTGCTCTCGATGACAAGAAGTTCTTCTACAGAAGCACCAAGTAAAAAGCAAGGCTCACTTTTAGAAGAAACCATGTGCACTGAATCTTTCCTTTTGCCATTGTCTAGAAATTTCCACGTTGATTTGCAGTTGCTGACACATTTCTTGTTATTGGGAGAACAGTCTCCTTCCCATATGCTTCTCCTTTCTTTAAACAAGTTAGTAGAATGGGGGGGGGGTTCTTGGTGTGTTTAAAGGGGGGCATGAGAAATCTTATCAAGCCAGGAATCAAATANATAATTTTTTCTCTTGCTCATTTAACAGTTAACCAAGAGACATAGTAGGGATGATTTTGTTTTGNTTTGGTTTTTTTTGAGACAGGGTCTCTCTATGGAGCTCTGCCTGTCCTGGAACTCACTGTATAAACTAGGTTGGCTTCAAACTTACAGAGATTGCCCCGGTTCTGCCCCCCTAGGGCTCAGATTAAAGGCTTGAGCCGCCACACCCAGCTCAGGGAGGAGCTTGTAGAGTCACTCCTGCCTAACAGATGGACGGACATCTGACAGACCGAGGATGAATCGAGCCACAGGAAGAGGATAACCTGGGGGAATAAACAGCCAGGAACCAACACCCCCCATCTTAAACAAAACAAGAGGCCATATAGAGAGTTTTTCTATCAGGAGTAAATGAGGAATGAGGCTTGTAGCTCGAATTCTAATTGGTCTTAGTAATAAAAACCCAGAGTCAGATACAGCGGTAAATTCTGAAAGATCAGAGAGACAAAGGAACAAGCCACAGCCACCTCTCACCTCACCAGCTCCTCAGCCTGAAACAGGGCCTAGCTCCTGTCTCGTCCCACCTTACATTCCTCTCTCTGCCCAGCCACACCACTTCCTGTTTCCACCTGCCTAGTGCTGGGATTAAAGGTGTGTGTGCTACCACTGCCTGGCCTCTATGGTTAACTAGTGGCTAGCTCTGCACTCTGATCTCCAGGCAAGCTTTGTGTTAGAACAAAAACAAACAGAGGCACACTGACCTGCTTCAGAAGTTAAGCTGCTTTTCTTCTGGGATGAGGAAAGAGGCTCCACCCTTCTGGGGTTGGGGTTGCTGGTTCAGTGTACCTAAGTCCATAGATGGTGGTCATAGAGTTCATAGCTCTACAGCAAGGAGAAAATGAGAAAGGCTAATATCTGAAATAATGAGAAGAAATGGAGAGAGATGAGGAGAGGCAGAGGGTGGGTACATACACAAAGGTCCCTTCCTCTTAGATCTNTTTGCAGTTCTTTGTGTTACTGGTTCATCTCTGAGTTAGGGGAAAAGCTTCCATGGACCACAGAGGTTGGCTCTTGAGTTTAGAATAGACTAGTAGCCTGTCATCAATCACATGGCAGTCATTAGTGAGTCGAGGGAAGAGATGATTGGTACAGTAACTGCTTAGCTGGCCTCACCATCATGGGGAAATGTCTCAAGNTCTGTATTCTGTCAATGTTGTTGTGATGGAAGGCAATGTCTTTTTACGTCATCATCGCAGCTTCTGTTAGATTTGTTAGAGTGTCTGGGACATGGCAGGTCAGTTTAGTTAGAGTAGAAGAACACATTGGACTGAGAGCCTAAGAGGGGACCCATAATGCATCTACACTGTCAGGAAGATGAAAGACAGAGAGGCAGGAAGACCAGGAGTCGTGGTCTCCAACAGGAGCTCTGGAGAGTGTCCTTTGCCTCTTGTCTCTGTGATATTTTTCTAGAACTTGACTTTAGGATTTGGACAATAAAACAATGAGAATAATATCCATTGGCATCTAATCCATCCCTGACACCAAGCAGCATCATTGGTTATCCTCTCTCAGATCCTACACCTCTCTCCCCATTCCTCACTTTCTTTGGCTTCCCCTTGGGTTATGTCAAGGTGAGATGATAGTAGTAAGAGAAAATAGGGGTTTCTGTTACTCATTTTTCTTTTTTCCATAGCCCCTAGAACAACACCATTTTTCATGAACTTACAGAATACCTCATTCGTTGTTATGGTAGCTCTCAAAATATTGCCTCCTTTGATGGAACTCACATGCCAAAATAAGTTTGGTGGAGGTGGACCTAGAGGAATTTTCCCTTGTCTCAAAGCTAAAGATTTGGGTCATCAAACCAGATCTGATTCTGAAACCCTTCCCATGTCTACCAAAATGGCCCTGTCTTGTGATCACCGCGTTGGCCGAATCTAATTTCCTGGGAAGTATTGAACCTGCACTGCACCTCAGCTGCTGGGAAAGGGCAGTTTAGCATGCTAGAAGAGGCCCCTTGTTGAGTCTGAGCAGTGAGACTTGAGAACTCTCTCTTTAAGAAGGGTTGGGTGTGTCACTTCGTTTCNGCTGGCCATAGTTATTCACTGTTATAATTGTCACCGAANGAGAGAGCAAAGGGCCAACTGAGATGTCTCAACCTCCTAAACCAGAGTAGTGACCCATGTGCTGCTTGGAGCCCTTGTTCTTTCCTAACCAGTCCTTTCACCTGTATCTGATGTCTCTGTTTCCCAGGGGAAGGCCTCGCCCTGTGGACACAAGTTTTATCAGTTTCCCTTAGTCTCCTGATCTCATCTCCATCACCAATTGCTTTGGGCTTGGGAGTCCATGATGCACTTCTGACTGACAAGATGTGAGGGGAAGTCAAGGGAGATGCTCCTGGGAAGGAATTTCTTGCTCCTAAGAAAGCGTGCAAGTGAGGGCCTTTTGTTTTCCTTGTGTTAAAGATCATTGCCTGCACCGATGCCTCAAATGACTTGAGGGGAGCCATTCTAAGTGGACGTCACTGGAAGGGTGGGAAGCAATGAGAGGGAGAACCTGGGAGCTGTTCTCAGCATTGGTCCCTGATACAAATACCCCTGCCTGCCTGTCTCAACTTGTTTTGTGAGATAATAAGTATTCCCGTAATTTTCTTGGTAATATATTTGGATGTTTCTAACTAACTCCTCTCTGCTGCCTTTTTAATGGCTTGCAAGCACAGGAGACATTGATTGCCCTTCTTTTCAGTTTTAATATCTAATGACATTGACCAAAGAGAAGAATTCTGTCTTGATCGTTCTGTATCCTCCTATTCTCTTGGCTGTGCCAAAACTGCTATGTGCTTCCTTTAAATGGTCACCCAGTCACAGTCCCATACATAAAAAAGAGCTCTAGACATTTCAGAGTCACTGTTTTGAGTCTGGAGCCTTGACCTCCAACACCCACTTCTCCTAGTTTTCAACTAAATTCTCCATCTTTTCCTCAGGATTGGCCGTGAGTACCCTTTACAGCTTTGGCACAGGTTAAAGGGGTTCAGCTCCATTGCCTTTAGACCTTCTACCACAGGGAAACGTCACGACTGAGGGAAGCTACTCACTGCATGGCAGTGAGGAAGAGGAGGAGGAGGAGGAGAAAGGGATGGGCGAGGTCCTTCTTCCCTGTCATCTACTTCCTCCACCTAGGTTCCACTCCTTCCTCCTCCTAAGTTTCCAACACCTCCCAGAATAGTGACACCAGCTAGGACCAATATTTCCACAGGAGCCCATGGGGGAACATTTCACATTTGCACAACGCCTTCCCATTTTAGAGCTTGGTACCATCTCCCCTCCTCACGCTTGGGTCATCTCAGGATCTTTGTTTCTCGTGGAGGCCCCATTGCCAGGATGCCTGTCTACCCAGAGCTGAGGTTTGGGCCAGTTACTGAGCCTCTTCTCTGTTTACAGTGGCTCAGAATTCCTTCCTGTTGGGTCCTGAGTTGTCTCCCATTCTGTTCCCGAGGAGGATTGTTTGTCTGGCATCGGCACAGTTGTCTCCGCCCCTTCTCTGACGTGCAGGAGTTTTCGCTGCTGCTGTAGAAGCCTTCAGTGGGAAGCAGAGCCGACTGAATTCTGGTCTGTTGCTGACCACCTTCTCATCACCAGGTTTAAGAGATGCTTTTATTCCCCCTGCTTGATTTTCAGTCCCACACCAGGAAGACTCCGTTAGGAGGAGCTGAGTGGTATGTAAGAATGAACCCGAAGTCTCCATGCCCTTGTTTTACAGGCCATGCCTGCCTACCTCCCAAGCCTCTGCCAGCTTCGAAATTCCATGCTTCCAAAAAAGACAGGAAAATATTCNACTCTGNNGATTACTAACAGATTCTTGGACTGGAGCACACGTCGCCCCCAATATGTCTTACTGGCTAACAATGTCAAGTACAATGGGCTAACATATGCAATGCATTGTCTTTCCTTTNTAAAAACTCATTTCATAAAACTCCTTAATTGACTCAGGCTTGAACTTCCTGTGGCATGAAACCAAACAGAATTACACTGAGGCTAAAAATGTAAATGTATCCCAGATACCACGGCCGATGTATGCTTGGGGACACTGAAGTATGAAGACTTGTGTGCGTACTGANATGCAAGGGGACAATCTTAGGATTCAGGTATCTGACAAATAAACAGTTATAGGAACATTTTAAATGTTTTGCTTTCTTAGGATGGTAAAACTATCTTTGACTTTGGAATCCTAGAATGCCAGACCCGGGAAGACTTCTGTAGGATCACTAGCTCATTCTCCAGATGGTGGAGAGGATGCTGAGGAGGGGAAAGGAGACACAATTTCAGGATACATCAAGTAGCAAAAGAGCAAAGCCAGGTCCTACCCAGCACACCTTGGTTCAGCTATTATCAGTCACTGTCCTACACATTGAGATATCTTGAAGTCATCCCAAGTATTGGGAAGTCCACACCAGACCTTTGTCGGCTCTGTTCCTCATTCTGCAGGAAATAGACAGGACTGTTTCATCAGTGTTTGCTCAGGAGCCTGAGAAGGGAAAGGAATGCCAGCCTCCCTCCCTTTGCAAACAAGATGCCCACACGGTCATAGAGGCCAAATTAGTGCTGCCTTGTGCCGATTCCTTTCTAGCCACTCGTTTTAGTGCACACATTTCCTTGTTTCGATTCATTCATAACTGGCCTAGGGATGGCCACAGCCTGGTGACCCTGCTGCTCATCACGTCTCCCTATCTCATGGCGTGTCAGGGGACATCATTTGGAGCACGCATAGATGAAATTTATCTTCCTTTTTAAAAAAGGAGTGTAGACAACCCCCAGTGGTGGAAAACTATGCAGGAGATGCTGATCTGGAGGTGGGGGATGCAGGCTTTGACTCTGGTACCAGCCCATGTCTTTCTTTCCCGGTGCTGTTGCCAGGCAGACTACTTGCTGACACAAAGCTCCTCCCTGATAAGTTGAACTGTTCCCCCTCCCAACTTCATTATGCCTGCAGCCGGAGCTGTGCTGTAGAGGAAGCCATGCCAGACACCCTGATTCAGGCGCTTAAAATATCTACCGGCCCGGTTATGCGACAAATCTGGAAAACATAAATCAGAACCGCAGATGCTCTGAGCATGCGCAGGAACGGCAGCAGCGTGGAGAAGTGCGCTCCAACCCGGGGCTATGACCAGGAGGAGGTGAATGGATACAGCTTCTAGACTGGGAATTGGTGGGTGAGGCGGGCAGGAGCTGGCACATAGAAGAGGTATTAAAACCATCACCAAACATCCCAGGCACCAGGTATAAGACTAGAGTGAGGCTCAGCCTGAGTCCATAGGGCTGGGCTGGAAAAGGAGACCCCGATGTTAGAGAATCTTCTTTCTGTGTATGCATTTTACTGGGTATTAATCCAGAGCATGCTGGGAAGTACTGTCTCACTGAGTTATGTCAGACCTTTGAACAAATTTGTTTTAATATTGGTGAGATGGTTCAGTGGGTCAAAGCCCCAGCCATTTAAGCCTGGCAACCTGAATTCCATTCCTAGATCCTAAATGGAAGGAGAGAATCAACTCTCCAAAGGTGTCCTTGAACCTCCACCTGCACACGGTAGCATGTACACACCAGTATATGCATGTGCACACACCATCCCCCCAAATAATAATAAGTAACATTTTAAAATCAATTATAAATTTCTATGCTAAAACAGAGGTCTTGCTAAGTTACCCAGGCCATCTTCAAACTTGCTATGTAACCCAGGCCAGCCTTGGATTTGTTGTCCTCTGGTCTCAGCCTCCTGAGTAGCTAANAATACAAGTACGCTCCACCAAGCCTGCCTGAGAATGTTCTGTGAAGAACTTGGACCAAGTTTGGGCTTCAGAGAGAATTTGGCTTTGCCTTCAGCAGGTGCCACACCAGGATAGAAAATTATAATATAGAGAATCTGAGGCTGGGAGCCCCCTTAAATAACTTGTAAAGAAATGGAGTAGGTGTGTCCCAATTATGAGCACCAGAGTTATGCATCAGAGGGAGCCAAGAAGGACCCATGAGGAGATTAGGAGGAGGTANGGTCAATGACCCCATCATCTCTGGGAAAAGCCAACTTCGGGGCCCTTCCTTCATGAACAGCAATGGAGCCACCCAGGCACTCTGAAGCGAAGAAGTCAAACACTTTGGCCACATAGCTGAGTGCAGGTCATCAGATCCNAGGATTTCTTGGCCTGGGCCTGGGGACAGCTGNTTTCCTCACATGCCTGGACCCTAATTCCAAAGTAGTTTTAGAAACATGAGAGGAAAGAGGGTTCAGACATCTAACTCAGATTTCTAACCTTCAACCATTTGCATTCTGTGTTACTGTGTCTGCTTTACAAGGAGATCAGGCACTGTGGGNTGCTGGGGAGAACACCAGGAGTAGGTGGGAAAGAGTGGGAGGTGCCATCCAGCAGCAGGCAGGAGTACCCACAAGCTACAGGTAGAGGCCCAGGAAGGATCTAAGAGTACATTAATAGGTGCTGGGATCAGTGGCTCTGGCAGATTTGGTGGTGCGAGACTGGGGATGCCCAGCTGATATATCCACAGATATCAGAAAGTGAGACTCTCTCTGTACAAGGAGGTGAGATACTGAGAAATAGCTGGGGCTTCTCTTTTCCTACTCTGGGGGAGGAACAAAAATGAAAGACAGGTAATTCCCTCCCTTTCTTTCCAGGAAAAGCAACCAGGGCTTTGTATTTCAAGACCTTGGTGCCCTGACCCCAGGCAGGGGATTTTGAGTTCTTTGTGACTCTGGCTCACCTAGGGGAATTGAGGAGCCTTCCAGGAAGGGGTAGAAGTTACTACTTGGTGAGTGAGATCATGTCAGGGCCTGACTCATTGAAGGCGGCTGGATCCTGGGAACTTGGAGCACAGGAGGTAGAGTTTTCCACAAAAGCATGGGGATGTTCCCTTCACTTCATGTCCCAGCTGAGGACAGATGAGGGACAGCTGTGAAAGCTTATGGCTCTTAGATGCTGTGGTTTTCAGAGTCGGGGTGTAGGTTCTTTAAGGGAGGCTGCAGATGTGGAGAGGACTCTCAAGGACATAGGGCAGAAGTGCTCAAGAGAAAGCAGGAAGCAAGACATGATGGGGGCTTCAAAGAACAGAGACATCGAAGGACAAGAGTGACTTACACTGATTGATAACAAGATGGCTCATAAGTTGTCCTTGAGCTTGTCCAGGGTCAAGGCATAAACTTATACAACCTCTGACTCCTTTTCATGATTTCCCCTGTTCCTACAACACAGAATGACTGACATGGATTTCCAGTTTCCCAGCACACTCTGTTCTCCTCACTACCTGGGCCACAGTGACGGTTACTCAGCTGTGCCCTAGTCTCNTAGCACCCTCCAGAAACAAATCCACTGTGTGTGTCTCGGGGTAAGAAATGAATGTATTGCAAATTGGCTGAGGCCAAGATGCTGACAAGAAACATTGCCTAAGTGTTCCTATTTAATGAAAATGGCCTCGACTCTTTTTCTTGTCATACTGCAAACCTAATAGCTGCACTCGATCAGTCACTGACAGGCACAGGTCAGTGCCCGGTTTGCACAGAAAGCTCTGGTGTACTCCACTTTTATCTGGAATCACACCATTGAGCCAGCCAAAGTGTTACCCCTGGCTCTGGTGCACCTATTGGTTTTGGCCTGGCTTTCTGAGTTCAGCTCCATTTCTGTGTCATCCCCCTAGTAAAGACAACACCATCACATCATGGCCTGACATTGCTTTCCTGTCTTCATCCAGCGTGATCACTGTCCTGCGATGTCCTGTGACCATCTGGGGACTTTACGGGGTGGGACTAGTGGNTTCTTTGGCTTGCTCACATCCTAGTACCCTCTCCTTCATCTCTCTCCACCCCTACTTTCCAACACAGCTTTGTGTTCTCCCTCATTACTCCAAGGTTTAGCTTAAATGCACGGTCAAGGAGTCCTCTTCAAACCCCAGGCAGCAGACCCTGCTGGTTCCTCTGTGCTTGGTACATTGTTTCATCTCACTGTACACTGTAATTAGTTTCTTTTTACTTGTTGGATAGGAAATCCCCAAAGAAAATGAGCCATATCTATTAACTCCCTAAGCCTTGTATAAATACAGGTGGAATGTTCTTAATGTCATTTACAAATTCAGTTTAAAAATGAATGATGAGCAGATGGAATGACTAAATTATATCTGGTTTTTTATAACTTGTTTTTAATTTTAATTTTATTTTTTATGTGTATGGGTGTTTTGGCTGCATGTATGTCTGTGTACCACTTGTGTGCCTAGTTCCCCCAGGAGCAGAGGAGAGGGCACTGGATCCCCTGAAACTGTTGTGAGCCTCTGTGTGGGTGCTGGAAATCCACACAGGTCCTCTAGAGGAGCAGACAGTTCTCGATGCTTCAGAGCAGTCTCTCCAGCCTTACTATTATCATTATTATTATTGCTTGGCTTATATTCATTGAACATAGTATTGAGTTTCATAAGAACATGTTCATGCAAGTTGATAACACCCTTTGACCATGTCCCCTAAATATATGGTTTCTAGATGTCATGAGCTACCTAGTCAAAAAACTGAGGTAAAGCAGCCTTTGGGAAGATGCATTTTTTAAATTAAAAACAAAACAACAAAAACCAAAAAAAACAAAAACAACAACAAAAACCCCACTGGGCTTGGTGGCACACATCTTTAATCCCAGCACTCAGGAGGCAGAGGCAGGTGGATCTCTGAGTTTAAGGCCAGCCTGGTCTACAGAGAGAGTTCCAGGATAGTCAGGGCTACACAAAAAAAAACCCTTGTCTCAGGACAGCAAAAAGTTAATTAATTAAATAAATAAATAATATAATATAATAATATACACAGCATAAAATTACACATTTATAAGTGCACAGCTCATGGTATGATGCCTATGCATGGCTGTGAAGCTGTGACGTCACCTGTTTCCAGAACTTTTTCATGACCCCAAACCTCTATGCTCATTAAGCAATAGCCCCTGTCTTTCTCATCTCCCAGCCCTTGGG
>LZPO01117122.1:122005-134681 GCA_001675575.1 Neotoma lepida
ATATGTGTACATATATTCATATATATATGTGTATACACACATATATGTGTACATGTATTCATATATATGTGTATACACACACATATATACGTACATATATTCATATATATGTATACACACATATATGTGTACATATATTCATATATATATGTATACACACACACATATGAATCATCCCCAAGGGCATAAGACAAGGGACTGAAAGGTAGTGTGATCAAGAAATAAACAGTGAACCCTTATCAAAAAGCCCCTAAGGTGGAGCTGGAGAGATGGCTCAGTGTTTAAGAGCATTGGCTGCTCTTCCAGAGGACCCAGGTTCAATTCCCAGCACCCACATGGCAGCTCACAACAGTCTGTAACTCAAGTTCCAGTGGATCTGACTCCCACACACAGACATTCATGCAGGCCAAATACCAACACACACAAAAATTAAATGAATAAATAATAAATATTACTTTTAAAAAGCCACTAAGATTTGGAGATGCTTGTTACTGTAGCACAATGTGTCCTACCCTGACTAATACAAATAAAGAAAGACATTACAAGGGTTTTTTTTTTCATGTATTTCTCTATAGTACATGCATTTACACGCATGCTTATGAATTACTTACAAATTAATTTTAAAAATTGGCTTCTTAGCAAAATTATCAATTACTACATGTCAATGACATTTGGAACTGTTGGTAAGTAGAAACTGCAAAGCCTGAATTCAAGGGCAAAGTTGAAATACCTCCCTTGAAGACCAGCATACTGTGGCTGCAACCTGAGGTACACTGAAACATGAGATGTGCGGCCCAACCAATAACCAAGAAACCTGGTGATGAATTACTCATAGAATTATGGATGTCCCGGGTGGAAGATGAGGATAGAGAAGTTTTTCCCACCCCACCACAATGCTGGAGGACTTCCCAATAGGTGGTAGGCCCACAATGGTTGTTTTTGCCCACATTGGGTGGCATGGCTCTCAAGCAGGGGGTCACAGTCATTACTGATACTTGTTGTCTCATGATGTCCCTTCAGATATGTCCTCAACAAAAAAAAATAAATACATAAAAACTGCTGACTCAAGACTCTTACTTCCTAGTGGTTCCTGCCCTTGTTTGATTTTACTCAACACTTATTGACAGAGCGCCTCCTTTCTGCCAAATGTTGTAATTGCCAGCTGCAATAAGACCACTCTGCTCTTGTATTCTTAGCCTGGTAGAAACAGGTAATAACAGCTACCCAGACACACAGGTGACAGTAATGACAGTACTACCCTTTCTGAAGGAGGTGGGTGAGTTCCAAGTAATCCCAGTTCACAAAACAATACAAAAACAACCTTCTCGCCAAGTATAGTTATGTCTACTTTTTCAGATGGACAAAGTTTGAAAGAAATGAATTGAGTTTCTCAAATCTGGCAGTTCCCCAGGAGAGGCACAGTTTCCAGCTGTTTGCTCTGCCCTGGTTGTCACCTCTTACTCAAGGGTCAGGTAAATAATGGCACCAGAGTGGAACAAAAGGCAGAGAGGCACAGGAGAGAGATGACTAGGCGGTGAGTCAGAACACTGACCTTCAGAACAGAACACCAAGATCCAGCTTCTGGTTTATGTTGCCCTCAGAGGACGAGGCAGAGCTGCGTTACTGCAGTGGCCTGGAAATCTGATTTGGGTTAGCTCTGGTTAGCCTTCCCTCCATCTCTGTCCTCACCCTCCTCTCCTGAAAATGGAGGAAAGGTCTGATTGGCTGGAGGCTGGGGGTAGGGAAAGGAAAACCTTCACAGGAAGTCTGTTGTGAAGCAAAGACTCCGAAAAGATGCAAATTTAGGTATTAGGTCCCAGGTCCATCCAACCCAGTCCCTCCTGTAGCTGAGGCTAGGGACCCATCAAGTCCGTCTGCTATCAGCTCTTGCTTGTATTAGCATTTTTCTCGATTAAGCATTCAGAAACCAGAAAACAACCTGAGGATCTACTTTAGGTCTCTTCTTGGTTATTCTGAACAGGGTATAGTAGAGCTCCCAGCCCAGGACTTTCTTCATGTGGGGCAAGCAGTGATTGGAGGAGTTTTCACTAGAAAAGCCTGAAAGACATGAGCAAGGGGCCTTTGGGGTGGTGTGAGAGCCAAAGTTATGTTTTAAGTTTTAATTACTGTGCCTACAAGATCCATGAAACAAAGAGGCCTCTGACCTATAAGCCCCTTGACCAAGGACAAATACTTCCTGACATGCTGGAGGCTGTTGTTTATGGGAGACAGCAAGCAACATGTTCTCACTCCCCTAAACAAGTTTGTTTGAACCATCTGCACAGGGTACACTTGATCACATGTGGGCAGGAAATAACGTCAGGATGTATGCTTGCCCCTGATTGGACCTAATGGGAAATGGGGTGAATTGTGGGTTTGCCTTTTTAAGCCCTTGCTAACCGTGACTTGGGGCCACACCCGTGGGAACCCAGGTATGGATCAACCTGGCCAGTATTTAATTAAAACTTGTTTCAAATTTCACTTTAAATTGTGGTAGTGGTCTTCTTGGCTGGTGGGATTAACAGTGGTCTTTCCTAGGCTCCGCTTTAGACAGGGGCTTGGAGGTACTTCTGGCCTTGCAGGTAATGGCCAGCAAGATCCTGAAGACACTCAGAATAGAACCAAGGGCTTCCAAGCCAAAGAAGGGCAATTCTGGGGTACTGGTGAGTGCCTCCACTCTTTAGTATGAATGAATTCTTGGGCTTCTTTCAACTAGTGGTCCAGCTAGTACTAAAATGGTGAATAAAGCGAGAGGAAGGATGCTGATGGGGATCTAGGGAGATGGCTCAGTGGGCAAGTGCACTTGCTGTGTAAGCAGGAAGACCTGAGTTCAAATCCTCAGTGTCCATCTAAAAGCCATGTAACTGAGTATACAAGTTCCTGTATCCCCAGCACCACGGGAGGCAGAGACAGGAAGATTGCTGGTTCAATGCTTGCTCCAGGTTCAGTAAGAGAATCTGTCTTCTGTAAAGGACTAAGACCAAAAGTGATAGAGAAGGACACCTGGCCCCTATACATTAAACCACACACATGCACTCACACACACGCACATACACTCCATGGGCAGAAGATGAAGAGGTGGTTACCTTGTGGCATAAAGATATTCCCAGGACACATGGCTTCCCCATGGACTGTAGAAAGCTGCACAAACATTACGACTTCCTAGTTTATATTAATGTCAAATCATCACATGCCAAAAGGGCTGCTTAACTTCCAGTTCTAGCCGGCTGCCCTTCTTAGGGGGCATCTTATGCTCCTGTGAAGATGGCAGTCAGGGTTGAAAACAGTTTGTGTTTTCNTTTCTTAAAATGTGTNCTCCTGGAGGAAGAGAACGAGGTTGGGTTTTGTGTTGTTGCTTCGTGGTTTTGTTTGTTAACTGTTGACAGGTAGCTTTCACTGCAAGGGCTATTCTGAGCAGTTTCTTACACTGTTTCCTCACTCTGGCCACTCCACTTGCCCTCCCTGCTCCTGACCCCTCAGGAAAAGCAGCCAGAGGACCACAGGAACCCATTCCTCCCGAGTGAATAAAGGATCAAACAACTGTCCTTCAGGAAGCCTGGTGTGGTAATGCATGCCTGTAATCCAGCACTCCGGAGGAGTGTGCAGTAAATTTTGGGTTGTGTATAGTGCATTCCAGGCCAGCCTTGCTTGTATATATTGTGTTCCAGGCCGGCCTGGGTTGTACAGTACATTCCAGGCTGGCCTAGGTTATATTGTGTGGGTTGTATATAGTGTGATCCAGGCCAGCCTGGGTTATATTGTTATATTGTGTGTTTCAATCCAGCCTGGGTTGTATAGTGCATTCCAGGCCAGCCTGGTTTGCATAGCAAGAGCCTCCCTCAAAAAGTTGAGAACAAACAAACAAAACCAAGCAGGCAGAAGTTCTCCAGGGGAAGCCAGACTCACCAGAAGCTCACAGCCTTGGAACAGCTTGTTCTCCAGAAGGCCTGTGTGGAGGCAGGTTCGGAGGACCTTTGCTCTGTGCTTACTTAGCTCAAAGTGTCACAACAAAGGGTGGGCAGGACAGTTTAAACAACACATTGTCATTTCTCACAATTGGGNAGGTTGGAAAGGCCAAGAACAGGGTGCTGGTGGATTTGGTACAATAGTCCCCTTTGGTTTGCAGATGGCCGCATTCCTATGGTGTCCTCACATGACTCAGAGAAAGTCCTGGTTGATACTTTTTTATAAGGACACTGGGGATTCTACCCTCATGACCTCATCTAGCCTCATTACGTGCTAAATACCACCATTGACTAGGGCTTCAACATAAGAATTTGAGGGGGTGCATAAACATTCATTCTATAATACAGTGTATTAAAACCACATGCCATGGGGCCCTGCTTAGCACAAAAGTGTGATCGCTGTGATAGACAGAATTCAAAGTTAGCCTATAAGATTCCTACTCCATAGTGTACTCACCCTGCATGATGCCCTCCTTTGAGGTGGTCAGGTGAGTCTGACTCAATCAGATGACATGTTTAAAAGCAGGTCTAGAGATAAAAGAAATTAGAGTGGTTTGTACCACTTTAGGCCACCAACCAGCTCCCAAATCATGTCATGGAGACTTCTTATCAGTTATGAATACTTGGCCTAGCTTAGGCTTGTTTCTGGCTAGCTCTTTTAACTTAAATTAACCTGTTTCTCTTTATCTACCTCTAGCCTCTGGGCTTTTTACTTTCTTCCTTCTTTCTATAAATCTTACTTTTACTGCTTCTTGTGTCTGCTGGCTGGAGGCTGCCCGGCCNGCCCTGGACCTCTCCCTTGTCCTCTGCTCCTCCTTCTCCTCCTATTTATTTTCTCTCTGCCCGCCAGCCCTGCCTATCCTTTCTCTCCTGCCTAGNTATTGGCTATTCAGCTCTTTATTAGACCAATCAAGTGCCTTAGGCAGGCAAGGTGAAACAAATGCAACACATCTTTGCATAATTAAACAGATGCAGCACAAACAAATGTTACACATCCTTACATCCTTAAACAAATGCAGCATAAACAAATGTAACACACCTTTATGCAGTTAAAGTAATATTCTGCAGCATAAAGAGATATAACGCATCCTTGCCCAATTAAAATCATATTCCACAGCAGTGTTTCCTGGTGTTAAGAAGCTAGTTGGATACTGACAAGTTTGAAAGACAACTAGGGATGGACCCGAGGCAGGCAAGCGTGGAGAATAGCTTAACAACTTAGGGACTCCACTTGGTTTGGGGTATGCACACAGACCTTTTCTGATAATGCATTTGTCAGCCTGAGATTCTCATCTGCAAGTGCTAGGCACACATATCTNACTTTCAGCAATGCATCTAGCAATCCGTTAGCAACCTAGGATCAACCTGAGTTGAGCTGCACGCAAACTCCTCTCTGGACAGTCAAATGAGCCTCTCATCTTCTTAATGAACCTGCAGCTTAGGTCCCATTCAGTCATTCTCATCCATTTACTGGAGTAGAAAGGTTAGAGCTAGTTTGGGGTGTATATGGAATAAAGGCAAAACTGTCTCTCCAAGTGAATTTAAACAGAATCTGCTATTTGCTATCTTACATTATGCTCAATTGGTCATGCGTAAAATTGAAACCAGAGGCATCATCAGAAGGTGTAGACAGATTTTTCTTTGGGCCACCAGCTTACAAAAAATGACATGAAGATTTATTTATTTATTATGAAAGCTTGGCCTGTAGCTTAAGCTTGTCCCACTAACTCTTATAACTTAAATTAACCCATTTATATTAATCTACATTTTGCCTGGTGGCTTTTTACCTCCCTTTCATCTTGCACTTCCTGTTTCCTCTCCATGTCCTCTGGCCCACCACCCAACCCCCGTGTCTAGATTCATCTCCTCTTCCTCTCTTTCTGCCGGAAAGTCCTGCCTAACCTTTTCGTGCCTAGCTATTGGTCATTCAGCTCTTTATTAAACCAATCAGAAGACGCCTTGGCAAAGACACATCTTCACAGTGTACAAAAGATTGTTNCACAACAAGAAGGGATATGCAGAATAGAAAATGGTTATGTAACAGACTCTGTCATCAAAATAGGTTAACTACCTAAATCAAACCACTAGTAACCAAATCCCTCCTTTTTATAGACCTCTATCTTAGTTACTGTTTTATTGCTGTGACAAGACAACATGACCAAGGAAAGTTATAAAAGAAATATTTAATTGGGAGCTTGCTTACGATTTCAAAGGGCTAGTCTGTAACCCTCATGGTATGGGGAACACGGCAGCTGGCAGGCAGGCATGGTGTTGGAGCAGTAGCAGAGAGCTTTACATCCTGATCCTAAGGAAACAGGCAGAGAGAGAGAGACTGGACCTGGTGTGTCCTTTTAAAACCTCAGAGCCAACCCCCAATGACACACCTGCTCCAATAAGGCCACACCTCCTAATCCTTCCCAAAGAATTCCACAAACTGGGGACCAAACATTCAAATGTATGAGTCTATGGAGTCTGTTGTCTTTCAAACCACCATAACCAGAAAAACAAGGTACAGGCAACAANCTAGNGATCTTGAGCACCATCACTCTTGTGACCCGCTGTCACTCTTGACAGTGGATCTGATCTGCCCTAGCTCTTCACTTTGAATAAAGATCTCTTGCTACTTCCGCAAATCTGCGGAAGCCTTTTTTCAAGAATAGACCAAAACCCTGGAAGCACACAGCCCAGACCTGGCCATTGGTAACAGAACTGCTTTCATAATCAGCAGCTTGAAGACCAAGGACTAGGACTCCAGAACCGGATACAGGTCAGGAAAATGCTACCTGAGCGTATCTCTAGCCCTGGGAGGAGGCACACCACTCTAAGCTAGCAAGGATTACTCTCTAGACAGAGGCCTTTTGATTTTAAGACAGGTTCTCATGTAGCTGGGGCTAGCCTCAAATTCAGTATATAGCCAAGGCTGCCCTTGAGCTTCTGATCCCCTTGGCTCTGCCTCCTNAGTGCTAAGATACAGNTGTGTATCACCATGCCCTGTTTATGTGACTAAAATGAATTATGATTGAACCCAGGGCTTCATGCTTGTGAGGCAAACATTCTACCAGCAGAGCTACATCCCCACCCCTAGGCAGAGGCTTTCTGATAAACAACAAGGGCACACTATTGCCCTCTCCTGTAAACNTCAACTCAATTGTCCTTTCAACTACCTAGACAGGAAAAAGCCCCTCAGNAAGATCAGCTTATTGTACTGTAGAGACTTTTGAAATGGTAGGAAGCCTGCCTGAAGTATAGATTTCAACTGTGGTCCCTCTGATCACTGTCTGCTGTCACCCTCTAAGCNTGCATACCACCTCTTTCCTTCAGTGAACTCCATCCTCTGTTTTGTGATCTGTGTGTCTCGATTACAAGGACCAGGTTACCGAGCGGGGTCCAGAGCAGGTGCAGTAACAATGTAGTCTTACAGTCNCTAACGGCTGTGCTGTGAGAGGGTCACAGGGTGAGGGAATGTAATGTAATTGAGCAGTGGCCAGCAAGAACACTGAACTTTGGTCCTGCAACCAAGGGCAACTACATTCTGCTGACAATGGCGTTGGTGTGAGGACATGAACTCCACACTTCAGGTGAGATCCCAGCCAAGCAGAGGATTAGCCACACCATGCCTATCTTCATTCCTTTCTCCTTGGCACGATAAATACCCTGACAAAAACATCTTAAGAAAGAAAGGGTTTATTTTGGTTTATTGTTTTAGAGGGACACAGTCCCTCATGGCAGGGGCATCATGGCTGCTGATGAGGGAGGCACATTAGCAAGGGCAAGAGACTGCCTGGTTACATTGAATCCACACTTAGGAAGCAGGGAGAGGAAATGAGGCTGGGCTATCAGGTCTCATGGCCCACCTCCAGTGAGCCGCTTCCTCCATGAAGGCTCTATTTCCTAAAAGTTCCACAGCCTTCCCAAACAGCGCCCCCAACGGGAGACTAAGTGTGCAAAGACACGGACCGATGGGGACATTTTATATTCAATCCATAACAGTGCCTCTACTTCCGAACTACACAACTGCCTGATGATAAATGCATGCTATTCTAAGCAGCTGGGACCAGGGTAAATTGTTATATAATAGGGAGAGCTAATAAAAATCTCTTGTCTCCAATAGACCAGTCCACCTCTCCGTCCCTTTGTCTTCTCCAGCCAACTTTTGTTAGTTTCTGACGACATATTTCCCTTGCATTACTGCATACGTAGCCTTCTTTCTTCCTCTTCCCTTCTCTTTTCCCTCTGTTGTTTCCTCTGGAACTTTAATAGTCGTTCAAGCCTTCTCAGCACACATCCCTCTTTGAATTCTCCCAAAGCATTCTACTGTCTTATTCCCACCCTCTTCCAAGTGTCCCCCGGGGCACACATCATTGTGGGACCACCATTTTCATCCTTAAAGCTGAAAAACATATTTATTACATAACAGCAAGACATAAGCCCAAACAACTCACTGCTGGGCTCTTAAACATAGCAACAGCAGAGAGCTTTTCTGGGCTTGAGGAGGAGCATTCAAATGTCTCCTAATTTCAGCAATTTTTCTGGTCTGTAGAATAGAAAGCCTAAAAACAGCACAAAGGTAGCTCAGAACATTCATAGAAAACTTTACCAGACACTAGTGAGCAAGGATGCAAAGGGAGCAGAAAGCCTAGTGCGTTGGCTGTGGAGAGTGACAGGCAGCCATCTGAGGGCTTGTTCCCTGCTTGTTGACCACTCTGGAAGGAAAGGGAACAAGGAAGGGGTCCGAGACCCCCTTTCTGTGTCCTTCTTTGTTTCCTGACACCGATTCAAATGCTTCATTTCATCAGACCCTCGCCGCTATGNCTGATTGACAGCTCTGAAACTCTGGACCGAAAGAAATCTTTCNCCCTTCAGGTTGCTTTGTCAGATATTTGCTCACAGTGATGCAAAAGTAACTAATCTTTCCACCAATCTGGGCTCAGAGGGTGGTTGGGATTTCTGNGTTCCTGTCTGTGCGTTCCCCTGAGAACAGACTGTCTTTCTCACTACACAGNCTATCTGGAGGTCATGTGAGGACGCCTCANTGGAGGCTTTGCCTGCCATGAATAGAGTCTGTTTGCAACAAGAACTCCCCCTGTGTCCCCAGATTTGGAGGTCCACACTCTACCTTATCAGTTCTCTTCATGCACCCTTAGGGATGCTCTGTCCCCACTCAAATCTGTCAGGCCTGCCTCCTGGCAGGACCTTCCTCCACTCACTTCCTTTGCACCCTCACCGTGATGACCTTGACTTCTGCTTTCNGGGTTGGCCTAGGGTGGTGGTGGGTGAGAAGACTTTCATATTATAGTTGTTTCTGAGCCTTAGCCTATGTCAGACTGACTGAACACTTGCTGGCCATTCAAAATATCTCTACCACAAGGTTTGACAGATTCTATTTCTGCTTGACCTGAGAGACCNCTCGAGTCCATTGAAGAGTTAAACAGTTTTTGGTGGGGAAGAAAGGAGGCTTTCTCTGGATAGAGCACATATTTAGAAACTGGACTCGTGGCAATTGCATGTGCTATANGCAAAGAAGTAATTGGTTTTNCTGAATTTTACTAGCTTNCTTTTCCTGTTGCTTCGATAAAATACTCTGACAAAGGGCTGGAGTGGTGGCTCAGTGGTTAAGAGCACTGGCTGCTCTTGCAAGGGANCTGGGTTTGATTCCCAGCATCCACATGGTGGCTCAGAGCCATCCAGTTCCAAGGTATCCNATGTGCTTCCTCTTCTGGCCTCCATGGACCCTAGGCATGCATATGGTTCACATATATATGTAAGCAAAACATTCAAACACATAAAATAAAATAAACCTTGATAAAAGCAACTAAGAGAAGGAAGGATTTGTTTTGGCCAACCTAATCCAGACAGTCCCTCACAAGGCCTCCTTTTCCAGGTGATTCCCATCAAGTTGACAGTTGTAATTAACCATCACAGTTACAAAACCACCCTAATGCACAACAGTGCACCTTAAACTATATCCTAGTGGGATTAGTTATTTGATTCATGGTGCTTAAGTCATTGTCTTTATGTTTAATAAAAGAAAGATGGTTGAAAGATTCATTTGTGATTGAAACTTGAGGGTATCGATTATTGGCTGTGTNCAAAGGTACTGAGCCAAGAGATATAAACATTTTCACACCTGTAGTTGGAAGGTTTCTCTGGTCCTGCCCGGCCCTGTGGTTGGGACAAATTTCTCCCACCCATGTCCCGCAGCCGCTTGGCCGCAAGTATAAACACACAGAGGCTTATATTATTTACAAACTGCATGGCCTATGGCAGGCCTCTTGCTAGCTAGCTCTTATGTCTTAAATTAACCCATTTCTATTAATCTGTGTTTTGCCACGTGTTCTGTGGCTTTACCGGTCTGCTGGCATCCATTTTTTCACTGAGACTTTAGAATCTGGGAGATGAAGTAGGTGCCCAGAACAAAAGTAGCTAAATACGGCCTGTGTCACAATGGGTCNGTGTTGTGCCTCCTAGCTGGAGGGGTTTTACTGCAATGAGCTAAGGGTTGTCACAAGTGTCTGGCGAAAAGGGGCCACTGGGAAGAGCTGAGCTGTAGAGCCAACGTTGTCTGGAGGCTGGGGAGGGAGCTGCAGCATTAAAAGGATGCCTTCTGCTCAAAAATGAAGAAAGGCTCTTTGGTGGCCCTGGGAGCAGCTGTGTGAAACCCTAGGAAGAAAATTACTCAACTATTCTCGATCCTTTGGTTTTTACTGGAACAGTGTGTAAATGGAAAAGAGGCAGGGATGCCAGAGACAGCACCTCAGCCATCTGGAGAGCCAGTCTTCCGTCAACAGACTGTGTCAGAGCATCCACTGGAGGAAAGGTTCTGTGTCCAGGTAGAGCATATGGGTGTCTCCCACTGAGATGTGAGGGGGATGGGGGGGCACTGAAAACATCTTCCACAGCCACCAAGGCCTTCCCTGGGCCGCAGTTGGGTCACGTGAGTGGGCCATGAAGAAGGCTCATGTTATACAAAAGGCTGATGATTCTGTAGTTGTCATCCCTGTGGGTGGAAGTGTGTGGGGCGGTAGCTGGGACGCATGCACTAGCTGGGGGAGGAGAGGAGAATTTGTCTTGGAAAAAGGCGTGTTTGTGTGCCTGGTCTTAGCCGGAGACATTTCTGCAGCTCAACTTCAATTTTCTGTCACTAGGTATTATGTTATTCTGGTTGCTTCTATAACTATGACATTAAGATCCAGCTCTTAAAAAAAATTAATAAAAAACAAAACAAACCCAAGAAACCATGGATGAGAGTCAGCAAATGCCCATCTTGCTTTTGGACACTGGCTATGGCTTGTTACCTTGGTCAGCAGCCCAGGAGTTCTGTCCTAGGACAATGCACCATGGGATCAGGCAGTTCACCGTGTTATAGTGATATCAGAAAAGGTTTCTCAGCCAGGCATGTGGCTCATATCTGTAACCTCAGCACCAGGAGACTGAGGCAGGATGATTGCCACAAGTTCAAGACCAGCCCAGGCTATCTAGTAAGTTCTAAGCCAATTTAATAACAAAGTGAGGCCCCCTCTCAAAATAAAAGAATACCAGGGATATAGTTCAGTTGGTAGAGCGCTTGCCTCACTCTGGGTTCAGCATTGCATAAACCAGATGTGGAGATACACATCCANAATCCCAGNACTCAGGAGATGGAGGCAGGAAGAATTTTTAAAAAGTAAGGTCGTTGGTCCGTGGTGGTGCACGNCTTGCCTTTAATTCCAGCACTGGGGAGGGAGAGACAGGCAGATCTCTGAGTTCAAGGCCAGCCTAGTCTACAGAGTGAGTTCCAGGATAGCCAGAGCTACACAGAGGGACCCTGTCTCAAAACAAAAACAATAACAACAAAAAACAAAAGTAAGGTCATCCTTGGCTACACAGGGAGTTTGAGGCCAGCTTGGTCTATCTGAGACCTGTATTCCAAAAGAAAAAAGAAAAAGAAAGAAAGAAGAAAAGCTCCCCATGCTCTATGGACTAGAGAAATAATCATCAAAACATCACATTCAAACTCCCAGACAATGAGAAGATAATGATGTCCAAGGTACACATGTCCCTGGTCTTTAGAATCACTCAGTTCTTTCTTTTTGTACTTCTTGGAGTTAACAACAGTCTATTATACACTTAAAAATTACCAAGTAGATTTTAAGTGTTCTCAACACAAAACATAGGTGTGAAGCAATGCCTATGTTAAATAACTAGCTATTCCACATTGTGTGCACGAATTAAGATATGAACACCATAAATCCGTGCATCTTTTTACGTTACAATTTTTAAAATCACTGAGTCTCAAAGGAAGATGTGATGTGCATGCTGCTAAGTTAAAANTTCCTTTTCCTTGTTCATTTCAGCTGAGAGCAGATGTCAGCTGCCACATACTGAGGGA
The DNA here is from genome assembly GCA_001675575.1 of Neotoma lepida. Classification (NCBI taxonomy): domain Eukaryota; kingdom Metazoa; phylum Chordata; class Mammalia; order Rodentia; family Cricetidae; genus Neotoma; species Neotoma lepida. The sequence continues at coordinate 134,339 of LZPO01117122.1, forward strand.
GATGGCCGGACACAGTAGGAAGGATGTCAGAGGAAGGCTGTCTGGGGGCATTCCAGGTGGTCCCTTTCTCAGCTGTGCAACCTCTAACAATTTACATACTCCCTGGTCCATAAGGTCCTTATATGGAAAAATACATATATGTGTACTATATGACATATGATGTAGAGGGCATAGCAGGACATAATATTATCTATAAGGCAGACAGAGTGTAGTAATGGAATGATAATGCCAGATGTAAAACTTTAGAAGGTGGGGAGGCTGAGGCAGGAGGATTCCCTAAAGTGGGAGGCCAACTTGGGCTACAGTGAGATTCTAACTCAAAAACAAAAACAAAGCAAGCCAT
>LZPO01117122.1:142345-158753 GCA_001675575.1 Neotoma lepida
CACCACCACCACCTTTCTCTCTGCCTGGATCTGGAATTGCTCCAGACCTTCTATCTTATGATTAATTTCATGTGTCGGGTTGAATGGTCACTGAATACCCAGATGCTTGGTCAAACATTGTTCTAGGCATCTCTTTGAGGGTATTCCTGAATGAGATTAACATTTAAATCAATTGACTAATTAAAGGACTTTACTGCCCTTCAGAAGGATGGGGCTCACCAGCCAACTGAAGGCCTAGAACGAACAGAAAACAGAAAAGGTGGCCTTCCCCTGAGTGATGTCTTTCTTCCTTCCTGACAGCCCTGGAAGGGAGACGTTGGTTTTTCTCTTTTCCTTTGGACTTGAACTGGTACCTGGGCTNTTCCTGGGTCTCAGGAGTGCTTGCCTTTAAACTGAAACTGATTACCAACTCTCTTGGTTCTCAGGCCCTTGGATCTGGACTGGGCCCACGTGATTAGCTCTCATGGTCTCAAGTGTTCTGACTCACTCAGTAGGTCATCTATANATGCATGGGCCAGCTCCTATGACATTGTTTCTCTAGGCAACCCTAATATGTAGCAAATCTGGTGTTAAAATTAAGTGATGTCATGCTTTATAGAAGCACTTAGAATGTCCTTATTGCACAGCTATTTTGACACAATGAATGTAAACTACTACTGCATGTTTTGTACTATCCTGGGCCTAGAATATTGCCTTCATAACTTTGATCTGACATCCAGAATGATGACTTAGGGAACTCAGCTGACTTCTGGTCTAAATACTCTACCCCTATGTATGATCATGGCTCAGCTCATGCTGTTTCTGGCTCTCTCTGAGGGTCCCAAAGGAGATGCTCTACAAGACTCCATTGTCTGACTGTCCATCATACTCACCATGATTCCCACATCTCAGTTCATCCTTCTTGTTCATCCTTGGTGATGCCCATCAAGAGTGCATCAACATCTGGAACTGTCTCACAGATGTTCCCATGTCTAGTCCTTGGAGCATCAGAGGGAGCTAGTTTCAATAAGAGGTNTAGAAAAGGGTCCCCCTACTCTAAACCATGAAACCCCAATCCCCACCCCAAGCCATGAAGGGTCCCCACACCCCAAGCCACAATCTCTTGAGCTATGGACCAGTGACACAGTGTTCAGGCTTCCATGTGTGGTTTCCTTCAGCTTGGGCTCTTGCCTTCCCAGTTCACTCCAATCCCCAGCTGGTCACAAAACCAGTTCGTAACATTATAGGAACACTGAGGGCCCATTAAGGGAAAGCTGTTTTCCTCCTGGTCAATAAAATGGAGTCTATATCTGACCTGGGTAGAGACCTAACATTCCAAGCCACCAAAACCATAAGAATTAACCTGTCAATTACCTGGCCAAGGGGCTGTTATGGAGTTTGAGACCCCTGGGGAAAGGCTATAGACTCAATCCAATTATAATTAAAAGATTTNTTGAATAGCTGCTTGCAAGACAACAATCTCTGAGCCAGTCTTGAGATTGCTGTGAGAAAGTGGGAGGGAAGAGGATTTTTAAAGATGAAAACCATGCAATCAAGCAAAACCTGGTCTACTCTGCTGAGTTAAGTGGCCCAAAACAATCCTTGGGTGTCTGTGTAAGCAAATTACAGAAGGAAAATAAGCAGCTAACCATCATAACCAGTAGATGGTCATGGCTGTACATTTCTGGGTGGGGTCACTGAGTCAGGGTTACTGGGAACTTATCTTCCAGAGACTGGAGTCAGAGACACATGGCTAGTGGATGCCAACATGGATGCCTGGCATAAAGTGGAGTTTCTTTAGGCATTACAGGGCCACCTCTCAGGAAGGCAGATTCATTCAAATGCTGTGCTAAAGAGACAGAAGGAAGACTTATCTCCTCAATATGATAATGTACTTTTCCTTCCCTGAGTCCTTGCTGCCTGTGTAGTTACTAAGGATCTGCTATGAGGTTCTGTGAGGTTTGTCTGCCTATCTGAGTCCTAATATCATCTTTCTAATGCTGTTCAGATACTGAGAGTCCTTTCTTTAGTACCTTGGGCCTTTTCACTCTTTCTCTGAAGCTATTTCCCTTTTGTGGTGTAACTACTTGCTGAGCACCTACACCCAATTCAGAAAGGCATAGGCTTCCCTCTCCTTTTCCCTATCTCCTTCCTCCAGGCAGATGCTGGGATTTACAGTTTTGCTGCCCTGCTGGTCTTCACTTAAACANGAATCACATTATCTTTGAACTTCCTTCTGAGTCTATTCTTAAATTTTCTTATTAATGAAGCTAAGAATCCTGAGAGGAAATCCCAACTCCCCCAGTAACATGTGGCACCCCAGCTGGGGCCCTTCAGAATTCCTGGTAACAATTCGACCCNGTCCCACGGAAGATATTCCATCTTTTCTGGAGTTTCTCTCTCAGAAGTCTTTTCTACTCTCCAAGTTATAGAAGAAGAGCATCTGGGTATGGAAGACGGGCAAGCAGATGCTGTCAAGAGCATATGGGGAGGAGAGGAACAGGAGGCTGATCACATGGAGCAGCTACTGCTAGCCAGAGTAGCCCAGCTAGATTTAGCAAGTTCCAATGAGATAGAACAGATTCCCGTCAACATCTGAAACAGAAGTAGGGTCATGGGGGTAGGGGTAGGGGAGTCCTGGTCCCTGTCGTGGAGCCCATGGGATGGGGCAGAAGGAGAGGCCTGGCTTGGTCTCTGAACCTATGGGCAGGCTTTGAAGGGTGTTGGGAAGTGTTTATTTTGATCAGAGTCCGCAGCTAAGAACCTCCAGCTGGGTGGGGCTGGCTGAGGGGCAGATCCAGAGGCATCCTGGGTTCAGCTGGACCTGAAGAGTGGTTTCTACTGGAGTCCACACACGAGATCCAAGCAGGAAGGGCCTGTGCCTTCTACCAGCAAACTTGCAGACATGGAAACTCCTGACTCAAGGTGCTTCTGGAAATGGCAAGGCCATTCTGTAATGCCAGAGGCCAGGCTAGATCTCAGAAACCATCTCTCAGCCCTGGGCCAAGTAAGACATATGAGAAAGTAAAGGAAGGCCAGAACACTGACCATCTCACCAGGTTCTCCCAAAGCCATTCTCCATCCATGGAGATATAGAATTGACCCTTCCAGGCCAGGGCCAGTGTCTCTCCTACAGGACTGTCTGTAGGTAATCAGTCTGGCTTGAGTGGTTCCTAGAGGACTCTCTGATTGGTTAAGATTCTAGAGGGGCAGGACAAATGGCTCAATGGGTGAAAGCACTTGCTGCACAGGTGTGAGGANCCAAGTTCAGATCACAGCATCCATGAATATCTGGGCATGCCCTTGCTTGTATGTGTGCAGAATCCCAGCACTGTGGGGAGCAGAGACAGGAGTATCACTGAGGTTTGGTGGCCAGCCAGCCTTGCCAAAAAAATGGTGAGTTTCAGGCTCAATGAGAGAGTCTGTCTCAAGGGACAAGGTGTAGAGTGATAGAGGTTACCCAGTGTTGTCCTCTGGCCTTTAGCACACACCTGTACACAAAGGTACATACATACACACACATACTCAGGTGAAGACTCTAGAATGGACTGTGGCAGCAGGAATGTCTTCCAAGTTTTGATCTGATCTGTTTCCCTGCACTTCCACCCACCTCCTTCTACTCTCTGATCTTGGGAATAAATTATCTAACCCACTNTCTAATTGACCTGATGGAAGCAGAAGTTGGTGAGGATGGTGACGACTGTGGATGCCCGGGGAGGCTGAAGGACTGGAGAAACAAGTTATAGGTGGAATAGGAGATGGGACTAGTGTCTGAATTTCTCANCTAGTTCTTCCATTCTGTATTTCATAACCCTTGACAGCCAATGAATATTTACAGTGTGCAAATGAAACAGTGGAAGTGGATGGGTGTTAGAGATACAGGAGACCATGAGTGCCTCTCCAGGGAGTTACCCCTTCAGCTCGGTGAGGGCACCGCGCGTGCACACACACGCACACACACACATAGACACAGACACACATACACACATACACACGAGACACACACACGAGACACAGACACACACGAGACACACACACGAGACACAGACACACACGAGACACACACACGAGACACAGACACACATGAGACACACACACGAGACACACCACACACACACACACACACACACACACACACACACACACAGAGCGCAAAATTAGCATAGAAATTCTTCCTTTCTTTCAGTTGCTTCCTCTCCAGCACAGTGGGAGAGGGAAAGCTAGACAAGAACAGAGCCTGAACTTGAAGAAAGGCCTGAAGAACAGTTTGGAAATGATGGCTGTCAGCACTAGACTTGGCGAGAAGGTAAAAAACGCTTGTGGGGGTGGGGGTAGGTGGGAGGGAGAGGTGGGAGCCTGTCATGCTCACGAGTTGCCAAAGCTGAGTCATGTGGCGGCAGGAAGGAGTGAGCAGGTGCCAGAATTGCAAACCAGAAAGGCAAGGTTTGCACCAAGCAGACCCTAGTTACTTCCAAAGACTTGGCTCTACCCCGAAGATGTCCCTTGATTGCTCACTCATCCAGGCTCTAGTCTCCTCTCTTGGATGGTGGCATTTACTCCCCAAGCACTTAGGCACAGACAGTGTGTGGCTCCTGACATGCACACAGGTGCTTGGGTGTGGAATAAGCAGAGACTTGTGAGCAGACAGTACTTACAAACAGCAAAGTGCCCAAGCCTGACTTCTATGGCCCAGGATCTCTCACAGAGAGATGGGCTGAAGGGCTAGTGTCAGGATCTTGGGCTCCAGTATAGATCTGGAAATAGACAGTTGTAAAAGAGAGGAAGGAAAACTAGGCGTGGTGGCTCAACCTGTGAGCCCAGCACTCAGGAGGTGAAGGCAGGGGAATCAGGAGTTCAAGGCCATCCTCAGCTATACAGTGAATTCAAAGCCAGCCCAGGATACAGGAGAGCCTGTCTAAAACAAAACAACATGCAAACAAACAACAGCAAAAGCCTAAACAAACAAATGACTTACTGAAAGCAATAGAGACCTCAACTAGTCTTAACAAGTGCAAAGGTAGGCATAGTAGAGAATAGCAGAATCATCGATTGGAAGAGCTGGAGAGGTGGCTCAGAAACTAAGAATGCTCGCTGCTCTTGCAGAGGACCTGAGTTCAGTTCCCGGCAGCCATATTGGGCAGCTTACAATGGCCTGTAACTCCAGCTTTAAGGAATCTGCTGGGCACCTGCACACATGTGCACACATGCATACAAGCACTCGTACAAGTACACAAAAATAAAATATTTTCAAAAAAGATTTGGGGAAAAAAACATGAAAAACAGAACCAATCATACTTTGTGATGTATTAAATACCAGAATTGGACAAGAGGGCAAAATTGAAGGAAATTAGGGTTTATGCTTGTGACAGGGAAGATGGTGCCGTCGACAGAATGGACATAGTTTCCAAATTGGAAATAAGAGTGGATCACATTGATGGAGAGGGATGATTCATTCAAGTTTGACTCTTGAGATTGAGTTATGGACTGGTCATCTGTATGCAAGCCTCCACTAAACACAATCTGTCCCAAGTCAGAGAAGTACCTTAGAGATAACATTACCCAGTACCTCCCACAAAGCCATAGAGATGACCTATTTTAAAAGAGAGGTTGCATGGATCTCCAGCTAGCTCAGTCAGGAAAGTCTAAGATGCATTTTGTTTTTTTTTTGTCTTGTTTTTGTTAGATGAAGTCTCGCTATGCGGCTGTCTTAATCACTGTTCTATTGTTGTGAAGAGAGGCCACAACCAAGGCAACTCTTTAAAAAAGAAGCATTTAATTGGGGCCTTGCTTACAGTTTCAGAGGGTTAGTTAGTCCATGATCATTTCGGTGGGGAGCATGGTGGCATGAAGGCGGTCATGGTGCTCGGGAAGTAGCTGAGAGTGTTCCACACTGATTCAAGGCAGCAGGCAGAGGGAGAGAGATGACATTGGGCCTGGTGTGGGCTTTTGAAATCTCCAAGCCTACCCCCAGTGACACCTCCTCCAACAAGGCCACACCTCCTAATCTTTCCAAATAGTTCATTAACTGGGCACTAAGCATGCAAATATAGGAGCCAATGGGGGCCATTCTTATTCAAACACAGTAGCCTTAGCTGGCCTGAAACTTTCTATCTAGACCAGGCTGGTCTCAAATTCACAGAGATCTGTCTGCCTCTGTCTCCCAAGTGCTGGGATTAAAGGCACGTGCCACCACACTCAGCAAACATAAAACTCCTGAAAGAAAAAGTTATTAACTGAAAAAGGACTNGAAAAACAACCAGAGACATACAGAAGTGCAGGTTCAAAGGAAGGAAAGATGGACCAGGGCAGAAGGCAGAAGAATCGTGGTTAGCAATGAGGGAACAGAGATGGCGTGGTCCTGATGCACAGGAGTGTGCTTCAGAAAGAGGGTGTACATGCCAGTCAGGCTCTGATTGTGAGGAGGTGAAAAACACCCAAAAGCAACAGAAAGTGGGCTTGTGAGCCCACTCGTGTGACAGTGTGGACTAGGATATTGTCTGAGGTGATGTAGGCTGCTCTCCATCCTTCCATTATTTAAACCCTTTTCAAGCAACACACAGATTGTCTTTGAGGCACTTAGCCTTCTCTGATCGTCAGGCGGGGCTTATCCTGCACCAAGGAGTGGGCTAGTGCCTCCTGCTTGGGCAACCTCCAAGCCCTTGATGAGTCTTGGCAAAATGAGATTAAACAAACAAACAAATAAACGAAACACATAGTAGTATCCCAGCAACTCCAGCACCCTGCCTGAGTCAACTATTCACCCAGAGACCCCCTGCTTCTCTATCCTGCTCTGTTGGCCTTGAAGTAGCCCAGATTCGCCATATCCAACATAGCTCTTCAGACAGCCAGGTCTCACTCACTTCATATCAATTTGTGTGTGTGTGTGTGTACATATATATGTACATGAAAGTGCACATGCACGTGTGTGTAGAGGCCGGAGGTTGACTGACATCAGGTGTCTTCCTCAGTCAGTCTTCACCTCAGTTTTTGAGGCAGGGTCTCTCTCATGAAGCCTGGAGCTACCAATGCAGTTAGACTGGCTGGCCCTGAGCTCTTCCACCCCTTCAGTGCTAGGGTTATAGCCATGCACTATTGCCACCCAGCTTTTATGTGGGTGCTAGGGATCCCAACTCAAGTCCTTAGGTTTGCATAGTTAACACCTTACCAACTAAGCCACCCTCCTAGCCCCAAATAAATTTTGAATGAGGCTGCCCATGACTTGGAAACCCTAACTCAAACCCAGTGAGAGACATACTATCCCATTGTGCTTAACTTGTTCTTCTCCATCTTGACTTCCTCATCCATTAGGACCTGCCTGGAGTGGGAAACCTCAGAGTTAAAACCCTGTGTCTGTTGCTTGATAGTCACTGAGCTTCGGGAGGTGGCCTTCCTCTTCAATGTGACAAAGTGAAGGAAGTGTCATTCCCTAAATATGAGCAACTGNAAGTATGCCCCTTAGACCCCAGCTTCTTGCTAAGGCACTGACTGGTTCCATGGGTTGGGCTGTGGTGCATTTCTCGTAGGCCCCCAGTGGAGGCTGAGACTGCTGTGGACTAGAGCTTAGTCCACATTTCCACAGCAAAACATCCACAAGGCGGTTTTTGAAGGCTGAGGAGGAGGAGTTAGACAATTTAGGTCTTTGGTAATCCAAAGAGCTGTTTGAGTAGTTTCTGGGGTGAAAGCCAAATTATGGAGAGCTGGGGGTAGGGTGGGCGTTGAGGGAGGGAGAGCAGATGACAGAGTGTGACACTCCCACCCTCCTAGGGATGTCACAGGGAGTGCTTCTCAGAGGAGATTGCTAGGTAAGTGCACTGGTCACGGGAACAGGGGTGTGGGTGCCTAGTGGGCCACCTCTCCTCGGCATGAACCATTGCTGCCCAGGCATCATGGCCCCTCAGACTCACCCTCTCTGCTGACTGGAGTTCCTGGCCTCTTAGGAAGTCTCCACCCTTCTCTTGTCTTCTAGCTTGTCTTTTCACCTTTCTTGTCAACTCTGATAACCCTTTGAGGTAAAACAGAAGATTTGGTATGAGTTGGAACCCTCTACAGGCTTTCTCAGGGTTCTCAGGGAAAAGTTCAGAGCCTTCCATGGCTTCCAAGGCCTTCCATGCCCTGGGTACCATATCTCAGTCTGCATCTTTCCTTCTACTCATTCCCAACACTCTAGCCACAGAGGACCCTCAGCTTCCCTCAGACACACCACCCAGACTTGAGCTGATTGATTCCCTCAACTTCACAGCTTGCTTGAAAGTCATGACGTCACACGAAACCTTGTACGTGGACATTCATGGCTACCTTCTTCACAGATGGCCACTGGGCCATCTCTCCAATCCCAGCGTAGCATGATTTAACATTGAGACAACCCCGACCCCTGCAGTGGGTCATTTTTGTGTTTCATGCAGCATATTGTAGAAACCTATTCCTATCGCCTCAGCTTGGAGAGAGAGCTCCAGTAGGTCCCTCAGTGGCTACCTCAGGACTCTGTGCTGGAATGGTTTTGAGCTTGTCAGCAAGGGACAGCGGTGAAAGCTCTGCCGTGGCCTCCAAGGACATGAATAAGGGCTGTGTTAGCACCTAAGCCAGAGGTGCCTCCAGCTGCCGACATTAACCAAATGTCTGAGGCTCCCTGGGGACACCATCCTGCTCATTGGCTCTCACTGAATGCCACAGACTGGGTGTTACAGTTTGAACCTGAAGTGACCTGCACAGGGCCNGCATTACTAACTAGGATTATTGTTCCTCCTTCTCCTGCCTCCCAGCCCTTTCAAGAAAGAATCTACGTACAGAAAACAGTTTGGGGTTTTGAAATGAGCAATCAGGAACAAATGAAAAGATGGGAGAGGAAGGGAAGAGTTTNTGGAGGAAGTGTGCCAGTGTGCCTTGAAATAGTCTGACAGAACAAGGGAAAGGGGAACAAGCAGGAGCAGAATTAGGAAGGCCTGGTATGCACTTTCCCCACGGCTTCTGAAAAGAGTGGCAGGGGCTACAATTACAATCCTTATCAGCAGGTTAGAAAAACCCAAGTGGATCAAAAAATGGCTTCAGGTTGCTCAGGTAACCGTGTGACTGTGTCCTCACTGCAGAGCTCACCCAATCAGTAGATTCATGGTTACTCCCATTCCTAACCTTTCCCTGGAAGCTGCCTTGTGGCAAGCAGTGCTAACAGGTGCCTGGAAGCTAGCAAATGCTGTCTGCAGAGTCTCCTCTGGGAAGTGTCTGGATGAAAGATCCCATGAGTTCCCACCCAGCTCTCCCAGTCAACTCATGATCCTGAGGTCACAATGTGAAGTCAAGCCTGAGCTACCTTTTGTACGCTTGGGTGTCTGGGCTGTCACTTTACTGTGTTCCAAAGGATGGGCCTAGAGCATGAAAAGATGTCCCTGGGATGCTACCACTCAGGAGGCCAGTTCTCTTAGCTTCAGTCACTTCAAGTACAAATGGCCTCCATAATTCCCAACTTGAGGATGATTATCTAGGCTAAAGGAGGGCCGTACAACAGGCCTCAGAGAAGAGAAGTCATTATTTCCAATAAAAAAGATTTTGTACCTATAAAAAAAATGAATGATGAAACTTGATAGCCTTCGGAGCAAAGCGGGTGGACCTTTACCTAAGGTGGTGATAACAAAAGCAGGCACTTTGCAATGTAGTTATAGCTTTCACCCANGCCCATTTTTTCCACATCCAAGTTGGCTACCATCTGATGCTGATAATGAACTCCCAGGCTGTGTAGAACACCATGCCTGTTCATGCCTGTTACTGGGAGGTCCTGTTTGCTTGTCCACTCTCACAGAACATTGTCTACATTCCCCTGCTCCGTGTCACTAGGGTCCTGAAAATGTCATGTAAGCCTTGAGAACCTGTTCATGTGTGGACTCAGACACGCAGTTCTGCCCTCCACCCAAGATCCTCCAGCCCCACCCTATCCAAGACGGCGGCCTGTACCGGGCTTTTTCTTTGGGGCCACCAACNAGTTCCCAAATCATGACATAGAGACTTCTTATTAGTTTTGAATGCTCGGCCTAGCTTAGTCTCATTTCTGGCTAGCTCTTTTAACTTCAATTAACCTGTTTCTCTTTATCTATCTTTTGCCTCAGGCTTTTTACTTTTCTTTCCTTCTGTATATCTTACTTTCACTGCTTCTCCTGTCTGCTGGCTGGCAGCTGCCTGGCTTCTGGCCCTGGGTATCTCCCTTGTTCTTTCTCCTTCTTCTGTTCCTCTCTTCTCAAGCCTAGATTTCTCCTCCTATTTATTCTCTCTACCTGCCAGCCTCACCTATCCTTTCTCTGCCTAGCTATGGGTATTCAGCTCTTTATTAGACCAATCAGGTGCCTTAGGCAGGCAAGATGAAACAGATGCAACACTACAGATGTAAAACATTACATAATTAAACACACATCCTTACATTGTTAAACAAGTGCAACATAAACAAAAGTAACACATCTTTGCCTGGTTAGACAAATATCCCACAACAGTGGCCACTAGCTACATGCTATGTATATTAACCAATGCTNAAATCAGTCTCTCAAAGGCACTCGCTATGTTTGAAGTCTATGATAGCTACGTGGGCACGAGTGGTTGTCATCCTGCGCAGAGTGGNTTACAACATTCCATCATCATCAAAAGTTCTGCTGGACAGTGTGGTTCTAGAATGGCAGGGCTTAGCTGAAACCATAACAACAAAACCTAAAACAATTCAATTCGGCAACTGAAGGACTAATCCTGACAAAAACAAAAACAAACAAACAAACAAACAAAAACCAATCCATCTGCTTCTCTGACCAGGACTATTTCCCCAGGAACCTATCCCAACAGAGCAGGGCCAGCCTGATGAGCTGCAGGTGGANTGGATTGTGGGAAGCTCTCCCCTTGGGTGCACAAGGACTCCCCTGGGAACATCACAGCAGTTCANGTAAGAGCCAGCAGCTTCCCAGATGATAAGTCTCCAGCTCCAAACTGGAGACTTAATGAAGTCTCTAGGATGGAAGCCAGAGTGCCTCATTAAAAGGCCCCTGGGCGCTCTGCAGTGTAGCAACAAAAGGCTACCAGCTTTCTCCACCCTTCCANAGCCACACACAAGCTGGCGAGTGAGTGGCTGCCACCTCTTCTACTTGTCGAAACTCCCTTGTTCTTCACTTGGCCAGTGCCACCTTCTCTAGGAGTCTCCCTGGCCCCNGTGATGCTTCCCTTTGTTTGTGCTTCCTCTGTGATCTCTGAGAATATTCTGCGTNTTCTGCATGAACCCCGAGTNTCTGTGAACCGTCACATGGAGAGTTCCTTGTGGGTAATGCCCTCTGTTTCCCACACAACCCGACACAGGTTACCATGCCCTGAGCGGATGGCTGTTAATTAGCAGGGCCAGAGCCTTAACAAACCCCACAGGACTCACTCGTAGGCATGTGCTGTGGCTCTGCTTAAATGCTTGCTACAGAGAAACCACCACTGTAGCCTCTGTGCTGGCCACTAGCAGTGCTCATTCAACACTTGTCAAAGCTTCTTCCTGGCACAGGGCAGGGTGAAATGCCAGGCTCAGACTGCCAATCTCTGGTCTCACTTCTAGTCTGCTGGTTGACATCAGGAACATTCCCCCCCACACACACTCCTCTAGGTCTCTCTCTTTAAAAGTAAATAGATAAATGTATAAAGTCCCCTGGAGCTGCTGTGAGAATGAAATAAAGTAATGGACATAAAGCATCTGGCAAATAGCACAGAGCTATTTGTTGGCTCCGTCCACCCTGCTGTTCTGGAGACTTAACCAGGGTTGCCTGCCCAGGTCTCCTCATAGGGCCCATGGCTAGGCTGAATGGGGAAAAGAAATGCATACACTTCATCAAGCACATGCCTTTCCACCCTCTCTCATGCTAGGGTAAAGACCCAATCGCTGTAACAGCATCCTAANAATTGGATGACTCCTTATTATTGCATTGATTGGCTGGAACAGAAAAAGAGTGAGAGGCAATGCCCAGTGCTGGTAAGGATGCAGAGCAGAGGATCATCTTACGCACGGCTGGAGAGAACGTCGGGAACACTGTGTAACAATGTCTAATTAAGTGTGATGCACACCTACATCATGCTAAGCCACAACATGGCAGATTCACTCCCAGGAATTAGTTGAGAGAGATTTTTTTTTAAAAAAAGTCAATAAAATACTTATATAAGACAGAGACACAGTCAGTAGCCACTGTATTCCAAACATCCAAGAAGTGAACACAACCCAAACAGATAAACAATACCTGGTTTTTATATACTGGAATTCTATACAGCAGTAATAAAATGAATAAACTACGCATGATAGCAACATAGATGAATTTCAAAACTATTATTTAAACGTAAACTAGCTAATTCTTTGATTTAAAGATTCCTTGGCTAGCTGGATTGAAAAACAAAACCCAACAATTTGTTGCCTGCAAGAAACTTACCTCCCTGCCATACAAACACTAAAAGTGAAAGGATGGGAAACTGTATCCCACGCAGAGTGAATTCAAAAGCAAGCTAGAGTGGCTTATACCCCCCCATCAAAGTGTATTCCAANTCAAATTCAGAAGAGACTCAGGGATTACTATAGATCTATAAAAGGAATGACCCACCAGGAAGATATAACAACTGTAAATATATGTTTGCCATGTATTATTGAAGTTCTATTTCATTAGATAAACATGAAGGGACATAGACCCCCCAATGTAATTCAGACCCCCAAATAACCAAAGCAAGCCTGAGNAAAAGAAACTATATCACAATACCCAGTTTCAAAATATATCATGGTATATAACAGCAGCATAATGCTGACATAAACACATAAAAGATCAATAGAGTAGAGAGGACCAGAGAGAAACTCATGCATCTACCGTAACCTGATTGTGGATGAAGGTGCTAAAATCATACATTGGCTAGAAACCCTTTTAACATGTGGTGTTTGGAGNAACTGAATATCAGCAGGTAAAAGATTCAATCCCTCCTCCCCTCAACATAAGAGAAATCTTTCAAGATATAGGAATAGACAATATCTTCCCTGAACANTGCTCCAAATTTTCAGGGAACTATAGCAAGAATTGGCCATGGGCCTCATCCAATTAAAAACATCTTTACAACAATTAATAGAGCAAAGAGAATATAATCAGAAAACCTACCAGCTAGCTATCTGATAGGTGATTAGCATCTAGAATATATACAGAGCTCAAAAAAAAAAAACCACCCCAAACCCCAAAACCAATTTAACACCAAAACAATAAGTAATTCAGTCAATAAGTGGACCCAGGAACTGAACAGATGGGACACAAAAGAAGTTCAATTTGTCAATAGTTATATAAAAAGATAACCTAACTCCTATAGTCATTAGGGAAACNCAAACCAAGACTATACTGGGGAGATGGCTCAGTGCTTAAGAAGCCTTACCGCTCTTCCAGGGGACCTGAGCTCTGTTCCCTGTACCCACCTTGGGCCACTCACAATGACCAGAGAATCCAGCTCCATGCTTCATGTCTTCTGGCCTCCACTGGCAGCAACACACAATCACCATACATCACACANACACATACACATAAATCAAGTAATAACAATAAATCTTCAAAGAAAAATTGAGAGTTCATCTCACTGGAATCAAAGTGAGATGGCTACCATACAAAAGAATAAATGCTGATGAGGGGCTGGAGAGATAGCTCAGAGGTTAAGAGCACTGGCTGTTCTTCCAGAGGTCCTGAGTTCAATTCCCAGCAACCACACGGTGGCTCACAACCATCTGTAATGAGATCTGGTGCCCTCTTCTGGTGTGTAGGCATACATGCAGACAGAACATTGCATACATAATAAATAAACCTTTAAAAAAGTGCTGATGAAGTTGTGAAAACGGACCCTTGCACACCGTGGGAGTGTGAATTAATGTAGTCACTGTGGAAGCTGATAACAACTGCCACCCAAACCTATTCCATCCTTGACCAGCAGGAGAGTAACTTGACAGAGTTACTTGACAGAGGGGTGTGAGAGGAAGCTGTGGGCGTCAGTTCCAGGCGTGCCTCTGAAAACATGGCTCTAGGTGTCTTCTTTGAACTTCCCCCTTTTCACTGACTGTCCCTGGGATTTAGCGGCCGACTCTTGGATCCTCAGATGNTGNCAATGAAGTGATGNAAGCTACCTCGCCAGCCTACGTCCTTGATGACCCCATGGGACACAGAGCTCACCTGCCCATCTAGGACTGGTTTTCAGGAGAGAGAAACTGCCACCTTAGTGAGTCCTTGCATGTTTGAATGGGGATGTTAACTTTAGTGAGGAATTGACATATGGTAAATTATAAAGCTCCTACGTGCACAGCTTGATGAATCTGAGCAGAGAGTATAATACCTCTAATAGCCCCAGCCTAGCACTGTATAGCACATTCCCATCCCCTGGAAATTCTCTCATTACCTCGCCAAGGCCACTCCTGCTTCTGCCCACCCCAGGCAAACACTGGTCTTTTCTGTTGTTTAGAAAGTCCTTAGACCTGGTCCTTTGTTTTCCATCTTCAGGACTCTGGCAGAGTTCTTTGCCTTGCAGATGAGACACCTTTATGCATCAGAAGGAAGCGGTGCCAGCCATGCCAGGAGCATCCCTCGCTGCTCAGGCCTGTAGGACGGCATATTCCACCTGGAGACCAGCAGCTTTCAAAACCCTGTGGCAGGCACTTGGGTGGAAGTTCTGGGAGCGAGCCTGGCTCCTTCTCCACTGTTTAGTCTGAAATGGGTGACAGAGGATAGGGCTGGGGGGACCCATCTTAGGATCATGTAGAGGTGAGTGATGGTCTGCGGACAGGTTGTATATGAGAGTCCTGACAGGCTGGGAGACGCAACCCTGACTAGATCTCCTTCCGTCCTGAATCGGACCTCATGGACCCCCAGCCACTGCAGAGGAAAACTGTTCTGAGAGAGAAAGCGATCCTTGGCAAAAGCAGTCTCCACATGATGGACAACCTGGAGAAAGAGCCCTGAGGAAACTGTGGCCCTCAAGGTNGACACACCAGCAGATGTCCCATTCTGGTGGGACATAGTATGGGAGGTGGTTTATATGGGGATAAAATGTTTATGAGAAATCTTTGTACCTTACTTTCAGTTTTCCCGTGAACTAAAACTACTCTGAAGAAAAAAACCTTAAAAATAAAATAACAACCAGCAGGAGAAGGAGAAATCTATCACCCATTTCAGAGCCAGGAAAGTGGAGGCTGCCTAGACTAGCCTCACTAGACTAGCCTCACTAGACTAGCCTCGCTCCTGTCCTGCCTCAGAGCAAAGGAGCCTGTGGAACAGGAGGCAGCTCCCAGCATGCCAACTCAAGTGGCTAGCCGCCCATGTCTTTAGCAGTGTGAGAAGCAAGCTGGCACCACGAGCCAGGGAGCATGAAGAGACCGGGTTCTAGCTCCAGAGAGAGCCAGCCTACCTCTAGACGGACTCTCCAAGGTTTCCAAAGCTCCAAGCTATGATCACCAAGGTGGGTGATCCTGGCAGCTGAGCTGACTCACAGGCCAGTTGCTGGGCAGCCCCGGAGGGGAGGAATAGAGTCCTGACACAGGCACAATTTCTTCCTAGGTCCCTAGGTTACTCTANCTGGTTTTGATAGACTCGTTGACTTATTCTTTTATTTACTTAATGTATTCTTAGTGAATTACCCTCAGGGCAGGTCTAACTTTTTAGGGTCCTGGAACCCTTTGGACACTTCCTGTAAGAAAAGTCACAAATACAAAACTAGGTGCAAGTGTGAACATTTAAAATGAGAACAGAAATTATAAACATGTTGATGTCTTGGACATTCAGGTCCTTTTCACTGAGAGTCCTTGGGCAACTGGTCCTGTAGAGAAATGTATTGTTTGTGACAATGTACCTCACTAGAACACTCCCAGGGGCTGTTCGAGGGCTGGAGTCCATAGCTCCCAGAAATCCTAGCTTTGTACTTGCTGTGTACACTGAAGAGTAAACACAAATATTCTCAGCACCAACCAACCACAAACCAATAATCTATCATCTAAAGATCAATTAGTTCCTTTGGGGAGGGGCATGGGGAAGGATCCCCAAAATTGACAAAGGGAGTTGCAGACGGGAGGTTTGTGGTGGGCAATAGAGGGTTTCAGACAAAGCCCCTCTGTGTCTCCAGGTGCTTGCTCATTCCTCAATTCTGGTTTGGCTGTTCACATGTGAGCTTTCCTCTGCCTCGGAAGCCTGGCACTGGCCCCTGTGGCCTGCACCACTCCCAGCTCTGAGAGGCTGACTCCCACACTGAGAACATGAAGGCCCTCCAGGAGACCTAACACACCCTCNCCTCAGCTAAACGGACCTGCAAGTCTGACTTGGTTTTCTTCCAGTTGCATCCCCAGGACCCTTCCCCATCTCC
This sequence comes from Neotoma lepida, assembly GCA_001675575.1. NCBI lineage: Eukaryota > Metazoa > Chordata > Mammalia > Rodentia > Cricetidae > Neotoma > Neotoma lepida. The sequence goes on from LZPO01117122.1 coordinate 158,672, forward strand.
TCAGCTGCACCAGCATGGTCTGATGCTACTGGGCATGTGGCAGGCGGCAGCTGGCAACATACTGGGAGGAAGAATGGAGCTG
>LZPO01117123.1:1961-22677 GCA_001675575.1 Neotoma lepida
TACCTTCCTCTCATTCTGAAGCTGGAGTCAAAAAAGGCACATGTGCACAAGGCACATTAGCAACTTCCCCACCTGAGCAAGAAGCCCTAAGATCTACCATATCCAAACGAGGTGCTTTACGATCTTCCCCATCCACACAAGAGAATTTCATGCATATCCCTTCTCAAGAGGGAAGTATTAGACATTCTCCCTCTACCCAAGTGGACCCTGGGTATTCCATTCTATTAAAAGAGGCTGAGAGTTGATCCTGCTGACCAAGGGGACTTCAGTAATTCCTCGTCTGAGGAAGACAGTATGAACCTTCTCCCTAATGCAAAAAGGGGGTGTGCCTCTTCTCCTGCTCCCAAAGAAACATCAATGGCTACAAGTACTCCTCAGGTAAGTCCCACATTTTCTATATCTGTCCAAAAAGCCCCGGAGTGTTCCACATCTGACCAAAAGAATGTGGGACCTTGTCAATATACCCAAGGGTCTCTTGGACATTCTGTATCTTCCCAAGAGCCTCAAAGGCATTCTCTATTTGTCCCAAAGTGTCTAAGATGTTCATCATCTGCCCCAGGGCTTCAGGGACATTCTCCATCTCTGCCAAGGGCTCCAGGAAATTCTTCCCATGCCCAAGGGGCTTTGTCACTTTCTAAATCTGACCTTGGAGCTGTGAAACCTTCCCTATCTGCCCAAGGATCTGAGGGAAAGTCCACATCTGTAGAAAGAATTCTAGGACTTGCACCATTAGCACAAGAGGATCTGACATGTCTTCCAATGCATCTAAAGATCCTTCTGTCTCCCACCTTCTTGCTGCAGAGCACTTGCTATACCCCCCCAAGGTCTCTGGTGCCATCAAAATCTAAGCAGGGCTATCTAGGAACATCACCAGCCGTCCAAGAGTCTCTAGTACGTTCACCATCTACCCCAGGAGCTCTGTGTTGTTTCCAGTCTTCCCAGGAAACAATAGAACTTTTGCCATCTGTGCATGGGACTCAGGAAAGTTTTCCACATTCACTAAGTAACATAGAACATTTGCCCCATCTCCAAAGAGATCTGGGACTTTCCTCATTAGACAAGGAATTTTACGAAATGTCCCCCCTTCTCAGTGGGCTCTGGAAACTTCTTCATGTTCGCCTGTGGTGTCTTTGCAACGATCTTTAGTGTCTTTGCAAAGGCCCCTGAATCTTTCCATACCTACTCAGGAGGCTGCTGGTATTTTACCATCTACTCATGGGGCTCTAGGACCTTTGATACCTTTCCCATGGAAAGTAGGAACTTCCCGTTCTGCACAAGGTTTGCTAGGATGCCATCAGCACAAGCAGCTCAGGAAATTTCCCCTTCAGCCTTGGCAGCTCTTGGACCCTTTCCAGTGGCTCCAGAGCCTCTGGGCCTTTTTGCCATTGTTTCAAGAGACTCCTTCACATTTGCCCCATACTCATGGAGTTCTAGAATTACTTCAACATGGCTCAGGTACCCTAATTCGATGCCATTTGTACAATGGCATCAGAGAAGTCCCTCATTATCAGAAGGTAATACAACACCTGTGACCTCTGCCCAAGGGCCTATGGGACATTCCCTGTCTGCACAGAAATCTATGGAAATTTCCAATTCTACACAAAGAATTCCTGGACACTATCAGTCTGGTCTAAGTGGTATGGCACCTTTCCTGTCTTCCCAGGGAACCCTAGGACCATTGTCATCTATGGAAGTGGATATATGGACATATTTACATGCCCCAGCATCTCCAGGGCGTTTGACAATTGTCTCAAGGTTTCCTCAACCTATGATATCTGACCATGATCCTGTTGGAATTTCCTTGCATTCACAGGGAACTCTCAGACATTTGCCCTCTTCTCAAGGGGGATGTGGGATGTTCTCTGTCTGTCTAAAAAGCTCTGGAACTGTGCACATTGGAACAAGGGACTATACAACCTCTGGAACAAGCTCAAGTGGCTCTGATAAACCAGTCATCTTCCCAAGGGGCCACAGGACATTTTCTAAATGCCCAAGATGCTTTAGAACACTTGCCACCTAGTGTAGGAGCACTTAAACATTCCCCAACTCATCAGGGCACCCATGGATGTTTGATCTACCCAGGAGATTCTTAAAATTACACCATCTAACTTTGAACCTGTGGAAAATTCTCCTTGTGCCACGGGTGGTCTGGAATCCTCTCCATCTGTTCCAAGGGCTCTTGGACATACATTCTCTGACCAAAAGGCTGAAATACTTTCTGTATCTGCACAGAAGTCTCTGGGTAATTCACTATCTACCCAAGAGACTCAAGAATATTTAGCATCTTCACTAGGGAATCTGAAACCTTGCCAGCCTGCCAAGGAGAGACTCAGAACTTTGACAACTTCAAAAATTGTTCTGGAATGTGCTCCAAGTATTTCAGGGACTCTAGGAGCTTTGTCATCGGCTTCAGGGCATATGGGACTTTCCTCATTAGTAAATGATACACCAGAGCATTCGCAATAAGCTGAAGGGAATGTGGAATCTTCTTTCTCTACCACAAGGGCTCTAGGACCTGTTGTATTTGCCCAAGAGTCTTTGGAAAATTCCTTATCTGGACAAGGGATTATACAAACANTGTCATTGTCCCAAGGGGAAGCGGCACCTAACCTTTCCATCCAAGGGACTGTGGAACTATGTCTACAAAATGGAGAGTAGAAAATGCATCATCTCATGAAAGACCAGTGAAACCTCCTACTTCTTTATAGGAGGCTTCAAGACCTTCTCCATTGATTCAAGGCCCTCACCAACATTTACTCTCTGATGCAGGGCCTCTAGGACCTTCTCAATCTGACACTGGCATTCTAGGACCTTTTCAACTCCAGAGGCTGCAGGGAACTCAACAAGTGCACCAGGTTCTTGTCAATCTTGCACATCTACCCTACAAACTCGAGATCACTTGCAATCTGGTGAAGGACCCGTTGATCTGTTCATATCAGAACAGGGAGTGTTGGATCCTTTACCATCTACGCAAGGGGCTGTAGCACATTTGGTATCTTCTCCATGGCTCATGGAACCATCAGAATTAGAACACAGGATGCTTGGGCATTTGTCATATGTGGGGAAAGATGGACAATTTTCTCCATCTGATACAGTAGCCAAAGCTACTTCTCCTTCTGTTCCACATGCATATTTTGCCACAGAGACTTTGCAATTTTCCTCATCTGCTCACGGATCCCAAAGGTCTTTGTTATCTTCCAGAGAAAGTGTAAAACACTCAACCTCTGGACAGGGTGCACAGGAACTTCCTCCATCTACTTCACAGGCCCTTGAACCTTTGGTAACTATCCANGGTCCTGTGCAAATTTACACACCTATTAAACAGGCTCTGTGGCCTTTGCCATCTACACTAGGGGATGCACAACATTCAACTTCTTCCAGAGGGGTTCCAAGAGAATGCCAACCTGCTCAAAATGTTCTTGGTCATTGGTCAACTAGAGGAGATGCTGTGGAGACCTCTATATCTGCTCTAGTAACTATATATATTTCTCCATTTGCTCCAGGGCCTTCAGAATTTTCCTCATTACAAAATCCAACTGGAGCCCCTTCCCNTTCTCCTCAAGAGGTAATGGGATCTTTTCTATCTGTACAAGAACCTTTTCAAACATCTCCATCTGCTCCACATTCTCTAGGACCACTGGTATCTACAGTAGTGGCTAGGGGACCTTATCTATTTGGAGATGATACTATCCAGCTGTCTGCATCTGTGCCAGGGACAAAAGCACATTTGCCATTCTCTGCTCGGTCTTCAGCATCTAAACATTATGACCAAATGAAGATGGGACTTTTGCAATCTCCATCTGGAGATCTTGGACCTTCTCTGTCTGATCAAAAGGCACTGGCAATGACCAAGTGTGCAGAAGGGTCTCTAGAAAATTTACCAGCTGATCAAGGGGCTATGAAACTTCCACCTTGTTCCCAGGCAGATAATAAGTCTTCTTTATCTGGTNAAGATTATCTACCACATTCACTATGTGTCACAGAGCCTTTGGGATCTTCTCTGTCTAATCAGGGAATTGAAGAATCTTTGTTATCCCCATCAGGTGATATAGAACATCCAACATCCGCACCAGGTGCTCAGGTGCAGCAACCTTCTATATTAACCCCAAGGCCTCATGACTCTTTGCTAACTACACCAGAGCCTCTGAAACATTCCATATCTGTCTGTGACATTCTGTGTCCTTTGCCACCCACCCTAGAGTCTCTTGAGCTTTCCACTTCATCTCCACAGTGTCTGGGACCATCCCAATCTGCCCAGGGGGAGCTAGGATATTTGTCAACTATAGAGAAGGCTGTAGAACATTCACCAATAGCCTCACAAACTACAAGAACACTTTCCTCACCACAAGGGTGTGGAGGGCATTCATCATCTACCCCAAGTATTCAGGAACCTTCTAAATCTGGCCCAAGAGATCTAGCACCTGTGCTTTCATTCCAAGGGCCTCAGAAACCTTCCATATTGACTCAAGGGATACTGAATGTTTCTGCACCTACCCACGAGTCTCCAGAATATTCTGAATCTTCCTAAGGTGTTGTGGAAACTCATCAATCTTCCCAGAGGATTCATGGATGTATATTATGTGTGGAAAAGCTAGTGGAAGCTTTTAGATCAGTTTCAGGGACTACAGTAACTTCACCATCTGCTCCACAGCCTCTGAAACATTCTACATTACTACACATGACTTCAGCAACTTCTCTAACTGACCAAGACATAGTTGGACCTAGCCTTCCTTCACAAAAGACTCTAGAGATGTCACCACTGGCATGAGGGTCCCTAGAACTTCTGACATCTGCTCAATGGGATGGGAAAAATTCTCAATTAGGAAAAGATTGTGTGGGACAGTCTATATCAGTACAGGGGATTTTAGCATCATCACCATGTACCACAAGGTCTCTAGCATCTACTCCATATGTCCATAGGGTGACAGAAATGATGTCATCTCCCCAAGAAATTGCATACCATTTCCTGTCTCCTAGAGAAGCTATGGGACTGCCCCTATCTGCAAATGGGATTCTAGAAAATTTGCCACCTTGTCAAGGACCTACAAAACAGTCAAATTCTTTTGAGGAGGTTTCTAGACATTCTCTGTTTATCCAAGGCCCTCTGAAACATTCCTCATCTGCTGCAGAGGCTCTGAGACTTTCTTCTAACTAGGCAATTAAAAGGCCTTTGTTATCTTCCCTAGGGGCTGCGAAACCTTCATCATCTGCACCAGATGCTCACAAACCTCTGAAAACTACTTTAGGGACTCTCCCAACTCTGATATATAATCAAGGGCCTCAGGAACATTCTATGTATGTCCAGGGTACACTGGGATCTTTCTCATCTACCTCAGGGTCTTTAGAATATTTAGCATCTTCCCCATCAATTCTGGGGCCACCAGCATCTTTTCAAAGTAAGCTAGGGTGTTTGTCTTGCATAGGAGAATCTAAGGATACATTGCCATCTGTTCAAGGGACTACAGGGACGTTGCCATTTACCTCAGTGACTATAGGATGTTTACAACATGACCAAGGATCTCAGGAATCTTCCTTATCAGTCTCAAGGGACCGAGCACATTTGCTACCTTCCCAACTTTGCATATCTACTCAGGGAACTCTAGGTCCTTTGCCATATACTCAACAGTCTCTACAACATTCAGCATCTTCCCAAGAGATTCTGGGANCATCCAAGTCTGCCCAGTGCACACATAGGCATTTGTCTTCTGTCACAGATGTTTTAGGAATGTCTCCATGTGTTCCAACGACTACAAGAACATTGTCACCTGCCCCAATGACTCCTGGACTTTCCTCACTAACACGAGCAAGTCCAGTTCCTTCCCCATCTTTGCAAAAGGATGATGGATCTTTCCTATACACAGAGGGGACTCTGGAACTGAACACATCAGTACAAGGCTCTCAACAACCTTCAAGATCTACTCATGTGTCTGGGCAAGCTTCCCTTCATGCAAAAACCACTTTGGGACTACCCAGGTCTGCACAGAGTACTGAAGGACAGTCAGCTTCTACCTCAGGCGCTCTGGGATCTAACCAGAGTGCCCAGAAGGAACTAGGTGTTTGTCCACGTGCCCAAGTGCCTCTGGTAATTTCCATATCTGCACAAGCAACTCTAGGATCTTGTTCATCTGCCCAAGAGACTCTGGGGCTTTCCCTATGTGCCCAAGGGTCTCTAAAACTATCCACACCCACACAAGGAACTGTAGGAACTGTGCCATCTTCTCAAAGGGCTTTGAAACATCCAACTTCTTCCAAGGAGGTTCCAAGATTTTCTCCATCTGCCTAACATAATGTACAAAGTTCAGCACCTTCCCTAAAGGCTATAGGACCTTTCCTACAAAGCCAGACAACTTAAGAATCTTTTTTGTCTTCACCAGAGGATGTAAAACATTCACCATCTGCACCAGGTGCTCAAGAACATTCTAAATATGTTCCAGAGACTCTAGAACCTTTGATGACTTCTAAAGAGACTAAGGGACTCTCCACAACTGCAGAGGGGACTTTGCCTGTGCAACATTCTTTGTCATCCATACAAAGAACTCTGCAACATTCAGTACATTCCTCTCTATCTCTCCAAGTTCCTAGAGAGCCTTCATCATTTAACAAAGTGCCTACAGGACCTTCAACACATGCCCCAGGTGATTCAGGACATCTGCTCTCTGCTCATCGGCCTCTAGAACTTAGTATATCTGCCCAGGGTTCTCTGAGTCCTTCNGTATCTTCCAANGNAACTCTAGAGTCCTTGTCATTTTCTGTAGACACCCTAGGAAAACTCCAATCTACACAGAGGTGTCATGGGCAATTGACACATGGAGGAGATACTTTGGGAACATTGTCTTCTCTAGGGACTTCTGCATATCTACCTTGTGCTCCAAAGTCCCTGGGACTTTCCTCTTTAGAACAGGGGACTCAAGCTACTTCTTATTGTGCTGAAGAAGCTACAGCTTCATGCCTATCTACACAAGAGACTCCAGTACTGTCCAGAGCTACACAAAGGACGCTAGGACATCCTCTATCTTCTCAAGGGCTTTCAATCACTTCCTCACACACACAAGGTACAGGCTCAGAGTCCACCTCTGCACAGAGCAGAGTAGCACTTTTACCATCTATGCCAATGTCTCAGGGATATACTCACCATGCCCAAAAGATGGTAGGAACTTTGAAATCTGCCCAAGAGTCTCTGAGAATTTCTACAACTGCACAAGGGTCTCTAGAATCTTTGCCATCTCCCGGGGAGACTACAGGATATTCACCATCTGCACCAGGTGCATGTAAAACTTCCACAGCTACCTCAAGATATGTGGTAACTGATGAAGGGACTCTGAAACTTTTCATAGCTACCCATGCAAACTGGGGTCCTTTCCTTTCTTCCCAAAGCCTTTGGGTACCATCCCTGTCTGTTGAAAGGACTTTAAGTTTCTCCACACATACACAAGGTATTCTAGACCTTTTGTTTCTTCCCAGTGACCTCTTGAGTCTTTGAAGTCTGCCAAAAGTGTTCAACAAACAGATCCATCAGCTGCAGACTGTCTAAAATCTTCATCAAAAGGGCACATGGTCATTTCTTCATCTGCACAAGGGACTCTAGGACATACAGCATCTTCCCTGGAGCTGTTGGTCACTTCCTTAAATTTTCAAGTAAGTTCAGGACCTTTGTTATCTTTCCAAGAAGCTGCAGGACCTTGTCTGTCTTCACAGGGAACTCTGGAAGTTTCTACATGTACATGTGGTGATCTAAGGATATCCAATTCTCCAATAGGGGATTTGGGATCTTCGCCATCTGCTTCAGTGACTCTAGGATCTTCTCCAACTACCCAAGTGGATTTAGGAGTGTCTCCACTTGTACCACTAACTGTAAGACCTCCCCTGTCTGCCTAGGCTGTTCTAGGAACATCGACCTCTGCCCAAGGGGCTATGAAACTTTCATCAGCCAGCCAGAGAAATACAGAACCTTTGCCATATGCCCAAGACAATGTGAGACTCAAGTCTTTTTCCCTGGTCACCTGTGGATCTTCCCAATTTTCTCAAGGGAAAGAGTCTCTAGGACAATCATCATTTGACCAAGGGTCTCCAGAAACCTCCACATCTTTCCACAAAATGGCAGGCCCTTCTTATGATCAAGGGGATATAGCACAGTTCCCATCTGTCCCAGGAGATAGACTTTTTCACTCTTCCCAGGGGATACTATGAACTTTCCCCATTAGTCTAGAAACATCATCTTCTTTCCAGGGAACTGTAGATGCTTCATTAGACGTGCAAGGTGTTCTACCACTTTAGCCTCATCTTCCCAAAGTATTCAAAAGACATCAGAAACTTTACCATCTCCCCAAATGGTTTTCAAATTTTCAGAATCTTCATCAGGGACTCTAGGAACTTTGCCATCTCTCCCAGGAACTCTGGGACAATCAATATCTGCCCAATGTGCTGTGTGCCCTTGTGATTCTGACCAACCGATTCAGGGATCATCAACATGAATATCAGCACAAGAGTATTTAGGACACTCAAAACCTGATCAAGGGTCTCCAGAAATTTCCACATCTTCCCAAAAGGATCTTGGCCCTTCTTTAGCCCAAGACGCTTTAGCACATTCATCATCTGCTTCAGGAGATTATAGAATTTCTCAGTCTTCAAAAGGTACTCTAGGAACATCACAATCTACCCAAGTTGCTAGAGAAACACCATTATCTGTCCAAGAGACTCTAGAAATTTCCACATCTTCCCAAGGGGATTTGGCCCTTCTTTAGCCCAAGAGGCTAAAGCACATTCATCATTTTCTCCAGGAGGTTATGGACTTTCTCAATCTTCAGAAGGTACTCTTAAAACACCACCATCTACACAAGGTGCTAGAGAAACACCACCATCTGGTCAATATTCTATAGACTCTGCACCATCTACTCAAAGTGTGTTAGGAATTCAGGCTCCTTTGGAGGGGTCTCTGGGTCCTTCACAATTTATACTAGAGACATCAGAACCTTTGCCATCTTACCAAGAGCTTTATAAGACTTCAGAATCTGTCTCTAGGTTTCTAGAAACTTTGATCTCTGTCCTAGAGTCACTGAGACTTTCACGATCTGCCCAATGTGCTTTGGTCCCTTCTCTATCTGACAGAGTGATATTGGAATCACCAACATTTCCCCAGAGAACTCTGTAACATTCTCCATCTGATCAAGGGCCTGTGAAATCTGCCTCATCTCAAATGGGGCCTATAAGAATTTCACTAACAGACCAGTGTTTACAGAAAGTGTCTTTGAGTGAAAGGGTGACTCTACAAGATTAACCACCTCAGCAAATCTATTTAGGAACTGCATTGTCTTCACAAGGGGATCTGTGACTGTCCACATCAGCACAAAAATCTCTTGGACATTCACCATCTGCTCAAGTGTCTCCAGATACCTCCTTGTCATCCCAAGAGGCTCCAGGTCCTTTTTTGGACCAAGGAACATTAAGACAGTCATGATCTCATCAGGAGATCTTGGAATTTCTGAATCTATCCAAGGGACACTAAGAACATTGCCATGTACCCAAAGTACTCTAGACATACAATCTTCTACTCATGGGAGTACAGAAATTTCAGCACCTTCCCAAGATTCTCTAGGACTTCCTCTTCCTTCTGTACACATTCTGAAACCTTCCCCACTTACTCCAGAGACAATAGAAACTTTGTTATCTACCAAAGAGGTTTGTAAAACTTCAGAATCAATGCCAAGCACTCCAAAATCTTTTCTGTCTGTGCTAGGGGCTATGGGATTTTTGAAAACCAACCAAGGTGCTCTGGGCCCTTTGGTATCTGATCAAGGAAATCTGGGACCATCAACATCTCTTCATGATACTCTGGAAAACTCCAAACCAATTCAAAGTTCTCTAGGACCTATGCCTTCTGCCCAAGAAGCTGTGAGACCTTGCTTTTCAGCAGATTTTCCAGGACTGTCCATTTGTGCCCCTGGCAACTTCATTCTTTTTCCTTCTCATAAAGACTGCTCAAGGCATTCCCCTTATCCAAAAAATAAGCCCCAGACTTCCCAATTCTACCAAAAATGTATCGAGATGTCCCACTTCCTGAAGGGGATATCAGATACTCTCTTTCAGAACTTGATGGGTTATGATTTATCCCTTCTGACAAAGGTAGGCTCACATCTTTAATGTATACCCAAAAGGACTCAAGTCCTACATCTAATCCTCAGAGGAGCGTTCCACCCACAGCATCAACAGAATTGAGCTTCAGATCTAGTTCCCCTGTGAATGAAGATCTCAGATGTTCTCCCTCTCCAAGAGGTGGTCCCAGACATTCTAAATTGAAGAAAACAAAATTGAGACATGCTTCTAAAGAAGCAGATCTCAAATCTGTCCCATTAGGAGATGGCGGCTTGAAAGCTCACCTTTCTTCTAAAAAGGGAGACAAAGCCTCCACTGCTGACAAAGGGTCTTTAAGGCTTAAAACTGAGCCCAAAGAGAGCCTCACAACTTCTCCTTCTGCCAAGGGAGACTGCAGATCATCCTGATCTCATGAGAGGGCCATAGAAGTTCTCCATCTCCCCAAGGTGTCCCTAGACATTCCAAATCTACCAAAAACAAACTGGAAAAGACCTCCTCTGACAAAGCAGATGTTAAGCTTCCCATTCAGAATACGAGGGCTGTAATCAATCCTCTTTGTTAAAAAGAGGGCCCAGACATTCTTCTTCTGCCAAAAGGAAACAAAAACCAAAAGCTACTCCCAAAGAGAACATAGAACCTTTCACTTCTACAGAAGGGGGCATGGGAACTACTCCTCCTCATGAAGAGAACCTCAGACATTCCACCTTTCCCCATGGGACTTCCAGCCACACTACTTCTACTACTACCAGGAAAAGACTCAGATATGCACCTTATACTCAAAATGCCATCAAAACTTCCCCTGCAGCCCAAGAATGCTGCAACTCATCTACAGATGGTGACAGTCCCAATGGGAGTGTGACGCCTTCTTCATCACATGTAATCGATGATATCAGACAACTTATTTCTACCAAGGAGGACTTTAGACATTCTCTTTCTGTCCAAGAGGGACAGAAACCTTTAACTAGAGCCAGCGACGGGTTCAGGGCTGTGCATCCTGTCCAACGGGGACTCATATATTCACCAGTTCCAAAATCAAGTGTCACATCATTCCCTATTGTCCAAGGGAAATTCAGACATATCCTATCTCTACTAGTGGACATGATATTCACATTCAATGTCAATCAATCTCAAAAGTATCCTGCAGCAAAAAAGGGAGCTGGAGTTCTAACCTCTCACCTCAAGGAGGTACCAGATCTTCTCAATGTGACCAAAGGGGCCTCAGACTTTCCTATGGCCACCAGCTTCAAGGCAGCCTTTCAATGTTTCTGTCTGAAAATGAGAGGCTTAAGCATAATCTATCTAAAAAGACGAGCCTCGGATGTGCTCCTTCTGACCAAAGGAAATTCAGAGATGTGCCCTCTAATCAAGAGTGGGCCAGAACTTCAACTTCTGCCCCCTAGAAAGGCCCAAACATATTCCTTCTGCCCATGGAGGCTTCAGTCCTTACAGGCCTGTCAAATTGAAGTTCTAAAGATGTTCATCTCAAGAGGGGAGCCTGAGCCCTACTCTCTTTTACCATGGCATCTTCAGATCTTCTTATCCACAAGCCGGCCTCATATTTTCCCACTGTCAGCCCCACATGAACAATGGGAATTTAGGACATTTCCTTGTCATCAAACATCTGTCAAACCTTTGACTTCCATTCCTGGCTACCTCATATGTACACTGCAGCATCAGATAAGCCCATCTGACTATAAGCAAGGCAGGTGTTTCCCTTCTGATTAAGAATTGTTCACAATTTCTACCTAGAACATGCTATACAATCTTTTACCCATTAAGAAGTGCAAGTGCTCCCGCTGACTAATGGGGCCCTAGACTGACTTCCTCTGACCTAGCAGGTGACAGATCAACTCTGTCTGCCTAAGAGGCTCTGAGTGTTTGTTATTTTAATCATCTGATTTCATGACCTCTGTGCAACAATAAAAGGACCTGATGCCTGAAGTCCGAGAGCTCAAGAGTATCCAACAGCGCTCTAAACCAAGGATATATGCCTTTAACTTGGTCAGCAGAAATAAAGAAGCCGTTCCCTTAATGTTCAGAAGTAGGTAGCTGAATTGGTCAGGAGACCTAGCTGGGAACTGCCTCCTAGCTTGTTGGAGATTGATCACACTGCTGCTTGCCCTGCATGACATGGATGTTCTCGATTCCTATGAAGACTGGATAAGGAAGTGTTCAGGCCTTCTCTAATCCCCAAATTGACTCTTGACATGGCCTTGCTCCCTATGAGACTGTTTGACCTTTCTGCTTTCCCCAACATAGCATGAAACTTTCTGCCTCCAAAGAATGGTGTCCTCAAAATTCCCTGTTTTTCTCTGGGTGCCTCAAACATTCTCACTCTGTCCAGTGATTTTATGAATTGTGTTTCTGGCAAAGGGGACTCAGACTTATTCCTTCAGAGCTAGGAGGACTCATACTTTCCCCAATTTCTGAAGTGGAGCTCAAATTGTTCTCAGGGGCTCATGGTGTGCTCAGCGACATCTCTTCTGAACCAGGAAGCCAAATGCACTCCACTAATTTTCAAGCAGGTTTCAGACCTACCAATTCATAACCACAGGTTTTCAAACTGTTGTATGGACCAAGGGGGCTTCTGATCAGTTCTTCAGAACCAGGGGCTCTCAGATCTTCCCCACGGGCCCAGGTGGCCTCAGTCTTATCTGTCTAGAACTAAGGTAACTCACAACACTCACAAGCAACTCAGTGGGGTTTCAGGTCTACCCCCTCAAAACCAAAAGCTTCAGCCACTCCTCAGTGTTCAGTGGACAATGACTGACACTCCTTGCCTTTGAGAACCAGAGGACTTCAGACATTTACTAATTGACAAGTGGACCTCATACTTACCCCTTCAGAATAAGGGTGTCACACACATTCTTAATGACTGAAAGCGGCCTGACATATATAACTTGACAATCAAGTGGCCTTAAACTCCAGTGTCCCAACAAGGCCACAAATACAATGGCTTTAAAATCAATGGGCCATAGAATTTCTGCAAAGTCACAATGGGACTTTAAAATTATCCTTCCAGAACCAGAACAATTCATGCCTCCAGCTACTAACTCCATCTTAGATATGCCCCCTCAGAAGTAAACTAACTCACTAATTCAGAGTAATTACAGCACACTGGAACATTTTCTGAAGAGGGCCTTAGCCTTATTTCCTCCAACCATAGTAGTCCCTGACTTTCAAGGTATGCCAAAGGGGGGCTGTTGTAACAAACCCTCTTTGAACAAGGAAATTTATTCTTCCTCTGTCTGTATTGGAGGGGTCTGAGACATGCCCCTTTGACAAAGCAAGCTATAGAGCTGGCCCTGTGACTGAAGAGTATGTCTCAAATATTCAGGTTGCTGATGAGTACTTGAGACTTTGAACCTAATACCAAGAAAACATAGGAGCTTCTCTTTGTGTTTATGGCAGACTCAGGTCTACCAAACAACTAAGAGAGACTAGACCTTGGGTCCAAGGCCATCTATTTTCAAGCTCCTCACCAGGAAGGTGACTGACCTCCATGTCCATATCGGTGCAGCTTATCCTGAGTTTAAGTAGAGAACAGATCAAGTGACTGTGACCCAATTGTCAGAAGAACCTTCTGATTGCTGTCCAGCCTCAAAAGAAGTCCTCAGAGATAAGGATTTTCTAGAGTTCACTGAAGACTTGGAGACTGACAAGGGAGTTCCTGGACTTTCCTCCTCTAGAGAAGGTAAGCAGAGACATTCACCTCTGCCCAACAAGGTCCAGGATCAGTCTTCTTTCCCAAACCTTATTATTTTTTGATCTGATTACTTGGACCTTAAAATTTGCCCTTTGCCCCAAAAGATCCCTCAGAACTTTCCCTTCTGAGCAAGGGCACATGTGATATTTCACGTCTGAGCAAGGGGCATTGGTCACTCTGGTTAGAGTTGACAGAAGAAGAGCAAGAAAATATGAAATCCATGTTACTTCCTTGAGTAAAATCACCTGTCATGGTGTGGAATCATCACTCCCACCCAGTTCTCACTGGCTGAACCCAATTCGTAGGAGTCAACCAACTGGGTCTCCTACCCAAGCTGTTAAAGAATGCTGGTAGTGAAGCTTGATCTCTTGCATATTCAGCTACAGATATGGACATCCTAAACTGTGAAGAAGAGTTAGAAGGTAAGGCAATGCTAGGATCTTATGAGGTGTGGTAGTCAATTTAATTTTTGCTCAGAGTTGTATGGGATTTTCACACTCTGACCATATCTCTTCTGTCACATGGACCTCAGAAACTCATCTCTCCTCAAGAGTACTCAATCTTTCTCCCCTTTTTAAGGAGACATCTTATCTTCCCCCTAAATCAAAGGGAGCCCTACATCTTGCCAGTGTGTCCAAAAGAGGCTTAGACATTTACATGTGTGAGTGGGCCACACACTTCCTGAAATTCTGGAGTGGGACTCTGACTTTCTCTTTAAGAAATGGGTCCCAGATTTGCCCTTCAGCCCAAGGTAAACTATAGGCCCAATACTAATGTAATGAAGAACTTCTGACATAATATCTTGTCAATGAAGATGGCTATGTTCTACTTGCACTGCACAAGAGGTCTTTACACACACCATTTCATTTCAAGGGTACTGATGCAAAATTGACTGATTAGGCAGATACAGACCAGGCCAGTGACATGAAAATTCACACAGATGTTCATCTTTTTCTCAAGTACACATCAAATCAACACTCTCTGATAATGGCTTCCTCAGGGCAAACACTTCTATCCACAGAAAACTTAGATCTAGTCCTCTAACTGAGGTGTCAGTCTTTCCCTTTTGACCTGGTAACGAATTTCCCTCAAGTGCCTGCCTTGAGGGGATTTCTATCAGGGTCCAGAACAGATGCTGCAAGCAGCTAAGGATTCTAATCTGAGGGATATTCAATGAATCTAAACACACTGAGTTCTTTAGTTCATTCCTTTATTCTTCTCAGTCAATTTCATCTGCACAGTTTCTTTTCTGTTTTCATACTTAGCTCCTCTCAGTCCCTCCTGCTCTCAGTCCCTTCTGCTTTTCTCTCATGTCTATCTAGTTCCTTCCATCTTTGCCCTCATCTTGTTCTTCTCCATCAATTCCCTTCTTGCTGTTCACTTGTATCTATCTAGGTCTTACCCATCTTCTCAATCAGTTCTTCCTAGTGCTCTGAGAGCACCAGTATATATGCAGTAGCTCTTTGGCAAAGAAATGCAAGGGTTGAAGTTTTCAGGGTCACAGAGAAAGATGATAAATGATTGCACATAACTCAGTAATCATCAGCTAGATTAACAACCTAAAAGGGGAGAATGACTAAGAAAGAGTTCTTTGTTAGAGTCAACTAAAGGCTAAGATCAATTAGGGAATTTATGTGCTCAAACTACATGGCTAGGTGGAATGTTAGGTGTCAATAAGTCACAACGAAAGTAAACTGTCCTAGGCGCCGCTTATCCTGCTCGCCCTGGCTGCAGCTGCTTTCTGGTAGGGAGAGGGATATATGTTAGGTGGCTAAACAACCTATGTTAGAGCATGTAGCATTTGGTTAGTAAAAGCACTTTCACTCAGAGTAATTGCTGGGGAGAAAATCTAGGAATCGCACCTGGCTGTGAAGGAATTAGAAACTTAATTTGTACAAGAAAGAAGCTTGGCATCTTTCGCCTGCCTGGCCTTGTAGGCAATCTCCTTGGGCCAGTGGGAGTGACTGCCTTAAAACTCAGTAACTAGCAAATGGCTAAAATGCGAGCAGTAAATCTCTTAAGATTTAATTGCTAGTGGTTTATCTTTTCTTATTTGTAAGTGAGATGAGCTAATGTTTATCTGCATGTATCTATGGGAAAAGGGTATCTTAGCTGGAATGCTTTTGTCCAGAGACTGGCTCTGGTCAGATTTATGTTGCAGAAAAGGTAAACACGACTGGGGACAGTCATCCAAATGCTCCAATAGTATAAGAAGAGTTGTGCCCAANATTAATCAATCACACTGTTGTAAATTCTTGAAGGAAAAGTCAATTGGGGGGAACTCCAATAGCACACAAGAATTTCATTGCAGGATANAGCTAATNCATTCAGNANCTAATATCGCCAAGACTCCTTAAGTCTTGGTTTTCCTCTGGAAAAGTCCTTAACTTATCCAGGTAATAGCTTTGTCAATATCAGCTGAATCCCTACATCATATTCCTGCGGCTGGCAGCAACCTGGGTGGCCAGGCATGCCTAAATGGCCAAAGGTATCAGTTTGCTCTGAACTGATATCCTGGAACATGACTGTAAAGATCTTATCCCTGATTAAACACCTACNTTTAAGATTCTCACCAGAAATGAAGTGATCCTATCTTTGTTGCCCATGTCTGTGGTGCTGATGAAAGGCTTGTGGAGGATACAGAGCCAGGGATTACCAACCATCCTGCTAGAAAAAATGCTCTGATTGCTGGCAAACAAGGCTTAGAATCTAGAAAACATGGGTATTCTGGAGTGTGAGGACATTTGGACCTGATAAGGTATTACCTGCACCTTCTTCCAATTCCCAAGGTAACCTGGGAACTTTTATCTTCTGCATGAGGTAATCTGGGAACTTCCTGGTCTTTCTTAACCTCCCCAAACTTTCTTGCTTTCAAAAATTGGCTGCCATCATGCTACATATGGCCAAATGAGTCTCACATTGAACTGATCAGGTATAGGTCCATGAGAGACTCTATAAAATAGGAACACCAGTCCATTCTGGTTTGAGATCCCATAGCCCAAGATTAGCACTCAGAGCATAGAGCTATCTGCCTTTAGGCCAGTCAATAGAAATGGAATGACTTCAACATCTCTGCCTAGACCTGGACAGCTGAACACAAATTAGAGGAAGCAATCTAGCCAGCGACTGTCATCCAGGCCTCCTCAAGAAGACATGAGTCTTCTTGTCTCTCCCAGAATGAACACAAATATTGAAGATACAAAACTCTGAATGAGAGTTGGAAGGTCATGATCAGTGCTACTTCATACATATCCACTGTATGAAGTAGCATTGATATTCACCTTCAACAGAAGTGTGTATGGTAGCTTCACTCTCTGCCAAAAGGAGATTCTGTCTTCATTTTTCAATGGGGCTTCAGAGGTTTCCTTTCTTACATAAGGTGCAGAGATTCCACTTTTCCTGTTATTATTATTATTATTATTATTATTATTATTATTATTATTTTATTATCTTATTTCTTCTCAGTACATGGAACAGGATGCAACCCTTCTAAAACTAAGGTTGTCTTAAACCCCATTTTCCCAATGGTGTCTAAAACATTTATTTTGTGATACATGGTTCTAATCTATTCCCATTCCTACCAAGTGGCTCTGAGTCTTTTCTCTTACCATTAAAGGGGTGTCAGAAAAGGGTGCATTATACCACTCTACACAAACAAGTGCCAGACATTCCTGATTTCTCAATAGGTTTGTGAGCCAATTATCTACCTCCATGAAGCAAGAGGATTTCAGACATTCAGTTTCTGCAAAAGGGAATCTGGGAAATCAAACTATATTGAAAGGGCTCTCAAAACTGGCCCCTGTATCCAAGGGATGTCTCTGACCTCTACTCTCTGCTCTTTGGAACTTTAGGTGCACCCTTATGACTAAAGAACAATCAGATCTGCCCTGCTTTTCCTCACACATGCCACTATTAACTAAGATTGCTGTAGAGCTGACCCCTCTGACAGCGAGAGCCCTACAAACACCTAAGTGGCCAACGGGACCTCACAATTTTCTGCTTTTAGATCATAGGGCAGCAGATAAAAAGATGAACTCAGTTCTCAAGCCATCTGTCTCAAGAGTTGGCTATTGAAAATGCACTATTCCTATCATTTATTCACAGATAAGTACAGGTGAATACAACCTTAAGGAAACATTAATGCTTGCATAACCACTTATCCTTTTGTGAGGTTGTCATGTGATTTGTTTTAGACTCTCAAACATTTCACACAGGGTATGTATATTTGTTTTGGCAGAAGTAATTGGTAGCTAGAGAGGCAGAGCCAGATCCTTTTCCAATTACCCAGGATAGCCTGGGACATTCCTCTTCTGACCATGGGTGAATTGCATATTCCTATTCTACCAAATATGTCTGAAGGGACCCCTCGTTGTGAACAAAGATGTTCAGGATTTCTCCTTTGCAGAAGGTGGTCTCATGACTTCCCATTCCTGAGCAAGGGTCTCAGAATTCCACTGTTCCCAAGAGACCTCACACATTCCTTGTTTATTGGAGTTGTCATGAGACCTCCCCGGCTGCAGACTGGGCCTCAGTCTTTCCCTCCACTAACAATGTGGTCTTATACATTACCCACATACATAAGGGGTGGAAAGGAACCCCGACTTTGATCCAAGGAAACTCATATTCCTTTTATTCCCAACGTGACATGAGACATGCTCTTCTGAATAATAGTGACTCATGCATTCTAGTATTACTTTACAAGTCCTCAAGTATCCCCTTAAGTATTTGTAGAACCTTCAACAAATGCTACTATAAATAAGAGGGATTTAAACCTTTCATCTTTGACATTAGTGGCAAGGAAATGCATTGCTACACTCTGATTTGAGGGCCCAGTTCCTAAGTGTAGAATTAGAGACTACCCAATGCTATGCTCTTCAATCCAATCACTAAAAAAAAAGTGGCCCCATTACTGCTGGCCAGATATGGACTATAAAGACAAACTGAAAGAAGAGGCAACCTAGCCAGGGACAGCCATCCAGGCTCTTTAAAGAAGGTGCTAGTTGCTTTCTGAACTCAGAATTGGCTCCCATGTCCAAGAGGGTCTCATTCCTTCACTCTGTACTTAGTGGAACTTCAGATCAAGCTTCTGACCTTGGGAGGCCATAGAACATCCCTTTCATTCTAAGGGTACATTGCATTTGACCCTTGAACTCATATTATTTTAGTGTCAATTCCTGTGAGCAAGATTCCTAAGCAAACACATTTGTAACCAATGGGACCTCAAAAGATTCTAGGTTTAGTTCAGAAGACAAAAAAAGAAAGCTAAAACTAATAGTCATGCTATCTGCCCAGAAGACGGTTGTCAGAAACACAATGTTCACATCTTTCATTGATGGATAAACACAGATCAATACAACCTTGAGAAAGCATCAAATTCCAGACAACCACTCATCCTGTTGGAAGAGCATTGTAATTGCTTTTTGTACACTCCCCAACAGTCAATGTANTATATGGATCNTGGGAGCTGGGAAGAACAGTTGGAAGCACATGATGCANAACCACACCATTCTCCCACCACCCAAGGTAAGCTAGGGCTTTCCCTTCTGCACAATGGAGTGATTGGATCTTGCTATTTGGTTAAACATGGCCAGGCACTTTCTGTCTAAGCAAGGCAGTTAAGAATGACCTCAGAAGTTTCCCCTCTGAATATGGACTCCACAAACTGTCCCTATTCTCAAGGCATTACACATCATGCCCTTTTGATGAAAAGTTATCAGAAGTTTCCTTGGTTGAAATAGTCAGCAGGCCTTTCTGTTGTTACAAGTAATAACTCAGGCCTTCCCTCTCTGTACAAGGAGAGTCATAAGAATGACTGGCTTTTACTATAGCAATCTCAGAATTTCCATTTTTCCCAAGGGGCCCAGGATCAAAGGGTTCTCAGAGCATCCCCCATGTGCATGTGGGTCTCAAAATGATCGCTCTAATGGAGGGCCTTACATCTTTTCTCTCTAACCATGGCCACTAGAAAAATACATTTGTGACCCAATGGATTTCACTTTGCTATTCTTTGAGTAGAGAGATTCTGAAACTTAGGTCATCTGACCTTCATTCTAGCCACTAAAGTGAAGAGGTTGTATCCTTCATTCACACACCACTATAGTTGATGATAAGCTTCAAGAGGACTTAGAGCCTGAGACTGCCAATCATGCCGGATGAGTAAAGGTCAGATTGCTGCTAGGCCTGCCACAGTGTGCTCGAACAAGTGAATCTTCCAAACTGTGATGAAGTCCTTCCTCCTCTGCATGAGGTAGACCAGGACACTCTCTTCTCCCTATGTGGTTTGTGAATTTGCTACCCCCTACATCTGTTTTAGTCTTCCACTCCTAACCACCATCAATTTCTGCCAATTAGACATCAAATGCACACTCTGTAATCAAGAGGGCCTGATATTTTACCTGTATGACTGAGGAGGCCAGAGATTATCTCTACCTGCCCAAGGCCCCAAGGCTTTCCACTTACAGTCAAACAGGACCTCAAAATTTGCTCTCTATTACTAAGGATTCAATCATTTTCTTTGAGAAGAAGGAGGTCTCAGACCTTCCATTTCTACTTAAATATATCTCACTTCTAACACCTCTTCTGAAGTGGACATCAGAACTAATCTTTGGTTCCAGGGCCTTCAAATTCCCACCTTCTGGCCAAGAAGTATTAAAATGTCTTTCTTTCATAGAGGGTATTTAGAACCTCCTTCTCTGCCTATGGGAGCCTTGGACATTCCACTTTTGCTCATAAAGACNTAGTCTTTCTCTCTGTCTAGGGGGAAATAAAGCATTTTCCCCAATGCACAAGTGGGCCAGAAAATGTCTTCTTTTACCCAAGAAGGACTCAGTCCTTCCAGCTCTTGTAAGGGGTCCATAGATCTTGTTCTGTTGACTGTGTATGCCTGCTATATTCCCAAATGTCTAGGATTGCATCCAACTA
>LZPO01117123.1:41776-53889 GCA_001675575.1 Neotoma lepida
ATTTTCTTAATCCATTCTTCAGTAGAGGGGCATCTAGGTTATTTCCAGGTTCTGGCTATTGCAAATAATGCTGCTATGAACATAGTTGAGCATGTATCTTTGCGGTATGAATGAGCGTTCCTTGGGTATATACCCAAGAGTGGTATCACTGGGTCTTGAGGAAGATTCATTCCCAATTTTCTGAGAAATCGCCATACTGATTTCCACAGTGATTGTACAAGTTTGCACTCACATCAACAGTGGAGGAGTGTTCCCCTTACTCCACATCCTCTCCAGCATAGACTGTCATCAGTGTTTTTGATCTTAGCCATTCTGACAGTTGTAAGATGGTATCTCAGAGTCGTTAGAGATGGCTCAGCCATTAAAGGCTAGGCTTACAACCAAAAATATCGGAGTGAATTATTACTGTCATCAATGGATGAGTTTTATTGCAGTGCAGTTCCCCTCTGGCTTTCTGTCTCACTCTTTTGCCCTTCTGTTTTTTCTGTCTCACTCTTTTGCCCTTCTGTTTTCTGAAAAGCCTTTTCTAGGATACTGGCTTCTAGTTCTGGTTTTGAATAATTTTATTGTTTGTTTTCAGATATTTTTGCTGCTTTAAACAATAAATACTGGCCACTCTCATCCTCCAGCTCCTTAAGACACCCCATCCACCCAGTTTCCCCATGATCTTATAACACGTTCATAATTTTCATTGTTTTGTGACTCACTGAAATTAACCAGGGCTTTCTGTGTGACCATGGGTTTATACCTATCTGTCAGAGAGCTTGTTGGGCTCAGAAGTGGGTACACAACTGAAGACAGTGGTTTCTCCTACCCAGAATCCATCAAAATCCAGTAATTCAGAGGTATAATGTGGGGTCCCAGGAGGCACTCTGCCATACTTAAGCTATTATTGCTGCTTCTTTTCTATGATCCCAGTGCAGTCAATAGAGTTGTGAGTAAATTCAATAGTTGTATTGAGATTAGAAAATGGTTCTTTTTTCATAGCATTTCACCATATCCTCTGACTTTTANATTCTTCTGGCCTCTCCTCCCATAATGTTCNCTGAGATTAGAAAGNTNTTGTAAATANCTTATTCAGAAGCAAGCCCAATATCTTAGCTTTTCCTCTACAANTTGGGCAGCATTTTCTGATTAAGAAAGCCTTTCTGATTAATATCAGCCCTTTCTGGTGAAAGCTGGGAGCAACTTTCCTCTCTGGATAAAAGCACAGATGTGTAGAAGACAATTTGCTTTAGGGTGGAACTGGCTTAAGCCTTCATGAGGGTTGGATGAGTTTTTGGGCATTGAGATCAAGTGGAACAATGGTGACGTAGAAGCACTGAGCAGAACCAGAGGATAGGGTTGGCAGGTGGATCTCTTGGTGTGGTGAAAAACTCTTGGATAAGAGAAAGAACAGGTCTGGCCAGGGTCTCAGAAGGGATGGACAGAACTGACTGAGGGCAAAGATACTGTGTGCAAATATCATGAGGAAGAATCAGAGGTATGATTTGATAGCCAAGGTCTTGGTAGGAAAGGGGTAAGTTAACTCTCCAGGGTTAAGGGACTACTGGATGCTGTTCAGAATCCCTCATGTGGAACAGGGGCCAGAAATATCTGAGTCTTTGTGTGGCTAGGGTTGTCATGAGAGCACAGGGAGCCCAATGCTCAAGATAGGGACATTTCATGCTGCCAAGAAGATGTGGTACCTTAGGGGCAGTGTCTGGTCCTTGCAATGTGCAAGATGGTCAGAGATATTCACATTGGGCCCAGAGGTTATGGAAATTTCTGATTTTGCACACCATAGTCAGGAAGTTTCTGCTCTCATTAAACGGATTTAGACCTAAACCTTTGATCACGAATCTCAGAGTTTCACCATGTGCCTCAAAGTTTTTCAATTTTTCCTGAGGAGCTTCTAATGTTTCCTCTTTGAAGAAAAGGGTGTCATACCTTCCTTCTTGCCCTTAGGGCTCCCTGACCTGGCCCTTCCTAGGATATGCTTAGATAATCCTCTTACTTGACGTGGCCTTCTTACATCCCCCATCTTCTTACAAGGCCATCAGACCTCTCACCTCTGACTGGAAAGTGAAGTTCCTCTCCTCACTTGTGCATGAGGGATAGGTCTGAGTCCTCCTTGGTATGAGGAAGAAGAAGAATGAGTAACACCGACCACACTGTGGCCTCAGATCTTCCTTCTCTGGCCCAAAGGAACTAAAGCTTTCTTTAGCATTAAAGAGTGTCAATGACAATATCCTTTTAAAAAGTTGGACTCAGCTTGGGTCTTCTATCCAGTGAGTTTTCCATAATCCTTCTGAATCCATGGCCCCATACACTGGCCCTTGTCCCTAAGATTTTTCCTTTGTACGTATGGAGCTTCATGTGCATCCTCTCTGATGGGGCAGTCTATTGAACTAGACTTCTTTTAAGAAGTAGCCCTAAGATCTTGTGTCTCTCATAAAGATGGGTTTTAGAACCAATGTAACCTGAAATTTTTCCATGTTACTAAAGGGTGATGCATAAATTCCACCTCTGTGCAATATGGCCTCTATGATTATCCCTGTGGCTATAAGGTCCCCATGAATTGTCCCAGGTCATGAAGGTCCTCAGGCATTCCCCTTCTGCCCTAGGAAGCTCATCTTTTTTGCCAAAGAAATTTCAGAAATAACCCTGATAGCTAAGGTTCCACAGATATTTCCAAGCAATGTATGAAGTTTCATAGATAATCCGTATGGACAAAGAGGTCTAAGATTTTCTTCCTGTGACCATACAGACCTGGAATATTCTCTTCTGACAAACAGATCTTGGGCCACACTGGTTAGAGATCTTTGGTGCCAAGTTTATTTTCTGTAAATAGTGAGAAATACAATCATATAGTGCAGTGTTCAAGAGTCTCCTTATCTCTGATGAATCCATTCCATGACCCACGGAGGTGACTGACACCTCAAGGGTTTGAGCCCTATTAGGCACCATTCTCCAATTCTAACACTCTGATGATAAACTTTAACTAATCATGTTGATGCAATGGATGATTAGCAGACATTATCAATCAAGAGAACAATTACATTGTAAAAATATAAAAACAGTTCTATGTCACATATCAAGTATTCATTTTAATACAGTTAATATTATATTGTGTACTTCAAATAAACTGAAACATGAAATAGTTTTTCTTTCTGGCATAATGGAGAAGGAAGAAACCTTATGGGTCCTTTGTATATTTTACCTATGCTGCTCTTTCCACCAAAAACTTTCTTGCATATGGCTCAAGAAAGAGCCCTGGCCTAACAGGTGCAGGGTGAGGTTAAAAGGGAGATTCTGGAGTGACACTCTGAACATGTAAGTTTATCTTAGAAAATCCACACCCCCTGGTAACCACCTTTGTCCTGTTTTCCCATTCCTTTTCATTGATCTTCATGAAGTATTTTTTTTTATTATTTTAAAGGCAGTTCTGTGGAGTTCTTTACATGAAAGAACAGAAAACAGTCTCTGCTCAGGTGAAATTCATTTGGAGGGATGAGAGTCAGCAGCAGATGAATGTGGGTGTGTGCTCCCAGGCAACACACTAATGATGTCACCATCCCAAACAGGAGCTTTCTGATTTATTGAGCACATTTTCATGGAGACAAGTTAAGAGGAAATTGCAAGGTTGGAGCTGTAGACACTGGGGAGGTAAGTTGCAGGAAGCCTCAGTGGATAAAGAATTGTTGGTCCTTGACCTGCTTGGTTCTCCTTCTCATCTCCCCCCCCCACCCACAACATCAACACTTCCTGGAGATCTCCCATCAGCATTGTGAGACTTCAGTTTTGCATANTTCACACTGNCTNCACTATTTGNGCNGNNCAAANACTATGGGAGGTGGATCTCAAGGAACATGAATTCACTCCTGTCCCTAGGCCAGCACATTATGCACAAAGACCAGTGTTTTGGTCAATATTTTATTGCTATGAAGAGGTACCATGAACATAGGAACTCTTATCAAAGAAAGCATTTAACTTGGGCTTGGTTATAGTTTCACAGGTTTAGTCCATTCTCATCATAGCATGACATGAGCATGGAAGCACATAGGCAGACATGATTGCTGAGAGTTCTACATCCAGGTCCACAGGCAGCAGAAAGAGAGAAACTCTGGGGTTGGAATGGGCTTTTCAAAACTTCGAAGCCCACCCCAAAGTGACACACTTCCTCCAATAAGGCCACATCTCATAATCAATTCAATAGAGTCATTCCAAGTATTCAAATCTATAAGCCTATGTGAACCATTCTCATTCAAACCACCATAACCAGCATGTCTTGAACACCAAAGTTTCATTTCTCTAACACAACCTATGGCCTCCCCTTAACTGGGAAACTTCCACTGTCTCATAGGGCTGCCTCTACTTAAGGGGTACTGAACATTTGCAGCAGCAGACTGTCCTTGGGCAGTGGCAATACTGCTGGTGGGCCATTTTCTGGAACTGCCCAGCAGGAAGCTTCCCATCAGTACTAGGCTCCTGCAATACTTCCAGTCTTAGCCTGCATAATTGCACAATCACTTTAATAACCAGCTGGGCTGCAGTGAGACCCAGTGTGTAATCTGTGCAGGCATAGAGCCCACTAATGCCAGCAGGGCATGAGGGCACAACTTAACTATTGATTTCTCATGTGGGGAAGTAAACCTATGTGGTGAAACACTGATGAAAGTAGGAGACACCTCTAATTCTAGCAGGGCATGATAACACACTTCACCTGTCAGTGTCTCGTGGTGTGGTGCATTCTGGCTTGCTCAGTGAGCCCAGGTTGTAGCGGCCCTCTTCCTATCCTTACCCCCAATCTATCCCAGCCCAAGAAGGAGCCAGCAGGAAATGAAGGCACACGGTGGAATATTCCAGAGTCCCTATAAGGGTTCAAAGCTCATGGGGTGGTGCCCACAAATTGCCATTACTATGAGCTAGCATGCATGGCCAAAGTGCTGGCACATGCTCAGTGAGCTTAGGAGGTGGCACCCCTCTGGCAGGAAGGAGCCACGTCAGATTACAAGATGTTGTGAGGGTCCATGGTAGAAAATTCCCTGCAGCTGGATCACAAGGTAGCCTATCCACCTCGAGACAATATACATGTCCGTAGGACTTGTGTTTGTTCAGTAGTACCCTCCTCCATGTGTGTGCACACAGGAAACACCACCCCGCCTGCACGGGACTCTGTCCCCTTCCTGTAGCTGTTGCCAGCCAGTCTCCACTGGAACCGGCTTTAGAGCTACTCCAGAGATACCTTCTGGCTGAAAAGTGCTACTACACCTCAACAAAAATCTCAAGGATGGTAAGGTAAGTAAGCCAGTGTCATTATAGGTAAGAATACTTGATAATTTCACACTTTGAAACTGATTAACAAATTTTGGTAATATGTCTGATAACATTACTTCACAAGAATTTAAAAACTTTTTTGCCTGTATGATGAATGACATTTTCCTGGAACTTTACAAACTTCCTAAGGCATATCTGGCCTGTACCATTTTGGCATTTACCCTAATAATTTACACAGCATTCAAATATTAGGTTAATAATAATAGCAAAGGTGAGTCATTATTGGGACAGATACAGGTCTTAAAAGATAGTAATGAATGCTTACATAAAAAATTCTGTCTCTGGAATCTGCTAACCAGGATTTACAAGTTAGTAATAAAGACTTACAAAACAAGCTTTGTAGTTTGGAATCTGCTTACTTAATACAAGAACTATAAATGTATAGCCAAATCTGATTTTATTGATAGTAAATAAGAATACTCAATAGATAGAACAATAACTCTCCAGGGTTTAATTGTCACTACTCAGACACTTTATAAGGAAGAAAGATTATCATTAACTGATAAAATAGGGGCTATGGAATCATATGTTTCAGAAGAACATAAAAGGTTGCATGATTCCATGAGAAATCTGGAATCCCTTGCAAAACAGGAGATTCACTCCCAGGGACAGACCTTAGGTACTTATTTGCAAGCTCTAGAAGAATCGCTCAGTAAAAATGACAAGGGACCTAATAAGCAGAAAGGCAAGACCATACAGGTCAAAACAGCTACAGATAGCTCTGATACAATGGACTATCCTGTCCTCATTCATGAGAGGCCAGCAGATGATAGACCCTGGGCCATATCGAGAATACAGATTACAACCTATTCTGACGAGGATTGTTAAACATATGCAGGAAGCGGTAGTCACATATGGCATACACTCAACATTTGTAAGGCAGATGTTAAATTTGTGGTCTACCTCAAATAGAATTATACCAGATGACTGGAATCAGTTAATTTCAGCTGTTCTAGAATATAGCCAGCAGCTGCAATGGAAAAGCTGGCTGAGAGAAGAAGCAAGAAATTTAAGAGCAACAAGGTAAACTCAAAGGTTTTGAGATCTCCCAAGATCAAATTCTTGGTGGGGGACATTTCACTGTTAGGAATATACAAGCCACTTATGATGAGCATACAATATCCCTATGCCATACAGCAGCTCTAAATGCTTGGGGAAAAAACTAGAACCAGGAAAACCAACTGATATATACACAAAGATATTCCAGGGACCTCAAGAACCTTTCACTGATTTTTTTGCAGAGACTGACTACAGCTATAACAAAAGCTGTGTCAGATAAAGAATTAAGACAAATATTAACTGAGTCTTTGGCATTTAACAATGCTAATACAGAATGCAAAAGAATACTTATGCCATTAAAGGTCAGATCAGCTCCTTTGGAAGAATGGATTCAGTATACTAATGGTGTTGAGTCTCTTAACTATAGGAATGAGGCTTGGATAGGAGAAACAACTCCCAGAGGTGGAAGAAGGCATCAGGGTAACAAGTGCTTTAAATGTGGTACATGAGGTCATATAAGTAAAAACTGTACATGGGGTGCTCCTAGAAGTAATACTCCTACAAATAACCCAAACAGGAGACTCCAACCTTCTGGATTATGTTGAAGATGTGACAAAGGCTGACACTGGATCAATGAGTGCAGAATAATAATAGATATATGAGGCAACCCTTTGCCGTTGGGAAATACCTCAAAGGGCCTCTTGAAGGTCCCCAAATCAAACGTGGTCCAAACATTTCCAGCCTGGGGAGGAAATTCCTCTCCAGGAAAATTAAATAACCCATTGTCTACTGTAAAGAGCAATACTGCACTGGATAATTGAACAGCTCTGATGGATGAATAATCAAAAGTTCCAAAGAACACAATAAAATGAATATTTTGGCAGACTTTCATAAATATAGAAAGATCAAAGCTTAATTCAGATTAATAGCATTGTTCTGGAAGGTTTGGTAAACACAGGTGGGATGTGACTATACTTACACCAAAAATCATGGCATCCATATTGGCCTCTTCAAGAGGTAGATGTCCAATTTCTAGAGATTGGAACTCTATCTCAGATAAAACAGAGTTTGAGATGGGTTGAATGCACAGGGCCAGAAGGAAAGAGAGGGAGACTGAAGCTATATGTAGCAAATGTAGCTGAGATCTGTTACAACAGTGGAATACCTAGATTATAATTTCTACACTCTCAGAAAAGGAATACAGACCTATGCATGTTTCTAGGAATAATATCATATCATGCTATAAAAACAGTCACCAACCATTCAGGCTGTGCATAAACAGAGCACAACTACTACTGAACCTCAGAATTTCCAACAGCCCTACCTTTAAAATGCTAACTAATAAACCTGTCTGGGTTGGACAANGGCCTTTNANAAAAGAAAAGCTACAAGCTTTGGAACAACTGGTTCAAGAGCAGTTAAATGCTCAACACATTGAAGAATCTACCAGCCCTTGGAATTCTCCTGTATTTGTTATTAGAAAAAAGTCTGGTAATTGGAGAATGCTGACAGATCTGTGAGTGATTAAAAAAGTAATTCAGCCTATGGGATGCCTTTTCCCTCTCTGCTATTCAAAGAATGGTCTATAATAGTTACTGATTTAAAAGACTGTTTCTTTACTATACCTTTACAAGAAAATAATAGGGAAATATTGCCTTCACAGTACCTAATTATAACAATTCCCAGCCAGTCAAGAGATATCAATGGAAGGTGCTCCAACAGGGAATGTTAAACAGCCCTACCCTGTGCCAATTTTTTCATGCAAAAATCATTGGAGATAATTTTGTTAAGGTTCCACAATCCATAATTTATCAGTGTATGGATGATAGCTTATTAGGAGATCCAAAGTTAAGTACATTAGAAAGCATGAATGAAGAAGTAAAAAAAGGTTTTATTTCGCTGGGGACTACAAATTGCTCCTGAAAAAAACAAAGAGGAAATTCTATTAATTACTTAGGATATAAAATAGAGCTACAAAAAATTAGACCCCAAAAGGTACAGCTAAGGAGAGATCAATTGCAGATGCTTAATGATTTTCAAAAAGTGGTTGGAAGCATTTCCAACTTACTGAATATCATGAGATTACCTAAAGATGGTCTACAAAATTTGGCTAATAATCTAAAAGGGGACAAAAAGTTAAATAGTGCAAAGAATTATCAGCCGAAGCTGAGAAGGAATTGGCTGTAGTAGAAAAGACAATATGAGAAGCACATGTGGATTGTGTGAATCCAGAACTTAAATGTATCTTGGTCATACTTCCCTCCAGACATTCCCCCACAGGAATTTTGATGCAGAGGGAAGATATTATGTTGGAATGGATATTTATACCATGTAAACCAAGTAAGAAATTAAAGACTTATATAGAAAAGTTCTTTGATTTGATTCTAAAAGGAAAATTAAGACTTCACCAGTTGATAGGAATGGACCCAGCAGAAATTCTAGAACCTTTAACTAAGGAGGAAATTTCCTCACTATGGAAAGATAATGAAGACTGGCAGAGAGCCTGCAATGACTTTTTGAGAGAGATTAACAACCGTAAACCCAAAAGCAAGAGAATAGAATTCATAAAGAATGGGTCCTTCTTCACATTGTACAACAAAAGCCTGTTTCTGGAGTCCTCTCATTCTATGCTGATGCAAATAAATCAAGGAAAGCAGGATACAAATCAAGAGACTTGAGTAAAGTAGTTCAAAGTCCACACAACTCGGTACAAAAAGAAGAACTGTACGCCACTCTTATGGTATTGCTGGATTTCACAGAACCCCTCAATATAGTCACTGACTCTCAAGATGCAGAGAGAGTTGTTTTACATATTGAAACTGCTGAATTTATCCCTGATAATACAGAACTAACTTCATTATTCACACAATTTCAGGAAATCATCAGAAATAGGAAATATCATATATATGAGACACATATCAGATCTCATATGGGTCTGCTGGGACCTCTAGCACAAGGTAGTGATGAGATAATTGATCAGTTACTAATAGGTAACGTGCTAGAGGCCTCAGAATTTCATAAGAAAGACCATGTAAATAGCAAAGGTTTGAAGAAGGATTTCTCCATCACTTGGCAACAAGCCATGAATATTGTACAAAAATGTCCTACTTGTTCATTTATAATCAAACTCCATTACCTGCAGGGAGCAATCCAAAAGGTATACAAAGAAAGGAAATTTGGGAGATGGATGTGTTTCACTTCTCAGAATTTGGAACATTCAAGTATGTACACCATACCATTGACACCTATTCAGTATTTCAGTGGGCAACTCCTATGAGTTCTGAAAAGGCTGATTCTGTGATTACACACCTATTAGAAGTTATGGCCATCATGGGAATGCCTGTATAAATTAAGACAGATAATGCCCCAGCTTATGTCTCCAATAAAATGAGACAGTTTTTGCTTTTAATAAAATAAAGCATCATACC
Source organism: Neotoma lepida (assembly GCA_001675575.1). Lineage (NCBI taxonomy): Eukaryota > Metazoa > Chordata > Mammalia > Rodentia > Cricetidae > Neotoma > Neotoma lepida. The sequence continues at coordinate 51,523 of LZPO01117123.1, forward strand.
ACACAATCCCACAGGCCAAACAGTCACAGAGAGGTTCAATCGAACTCTAAAAGATATGCTAAATAAACAGCAACAGGTAACACTGACTCCTAGAAATAGATTGCATTATGCTTTATTAACCTTGAATTTTCTCAATGATGATGAGAAAGGAACAGCTGCAGAGAGACATTGGACAACAGACAAAACTTCTGAGCTAAATCAACTGGTTTATTTCAAAGAGGTGTTGACCTCAGAATAGAAACCAGGATACATTCTACATTGGGGAAGGGGTTTTGCTTTTGTTTCCACAGGAGAAGAAAAGCTATTGATACCAACAAAAGTAATAAAAGTTCGATTCGTACATGAGAAACTCCTTGGTGAAGAGAATTAAAAGCTCATCTACAGATGTGACATCTCTACAAGTTGTAAGAAAAATTTAAGAAACAAAGGGTAGGAGCAGCATTTTGTTTTTCTTGTCTTTACAGGATCATAGAAATACCCATCTTCCAGAAATCATAGGCCTTAGATATCCAGACATCTATAGCAGAAGAAAAGAATCTATTGGAACCATTCTGCACAGAGTAAAATCTCACTGCTTAACATCTATATCTCTTTAACTCTAAAAGAATCATGGTTCTGATTGAATTATATATCAAGCTGGCTTTGGAGAAGGAAGTTGGCTCTTTCCTCCTCTAAACCCAAGCATATTGCTAAAAGAAAATGCTTAACAGATTCTGTCTCATACCAGAAGAGCCACCTGGTGTGGGACAGAAGAAAACGAGTAAAAGAGGACCATTGTCACCAGATTCTATTTCTCCCCATGGTTACACTTACTCTCTTAGAACTCTTTCTTTCGTGTCATGTCATCTTTAAATCCGAACTTTCCATTTTGATGTTCAAGTTTTCCACAGTAAAATCTGTCTTCTCCAAAAGCAATTTCTGAAGTCTCTAGAAGGAAGATGGTTCCCCATCACCACGACTACAACAACTCTACTCAGTCCAAAATGATGCCATGGTACCTAAGAACATTAATCATAATCAGACTCAAACTGAAAACTCTTCAGGACAATTCTAAGATAAGATGATCCATCACACTACACTTTTAGCCAGAATCTCAATCTTATCCATTTCTGAGACTAGCTGCAGATTCTATAGATAGCTCTATTGAGACCTAATAATCTAAGCTTTCTTACAGCACCCCACAGAGATACCATCTCCCTCAAAACAGCAGGAAGTAATTATAAATAAAGAACGACTCTCTCCCAAATATCTTATTTTGCCAGGGTTATGAATATATGGTTGTAGGGTTGGGGGTGGAACAATAGAATGTGAACTCGGTATTCTTTTTTTAGAAAAGAAAAAGGAGAATGGATATTAAGGTAGAGTTTATATTAGTAAACTAATTCAATAAAATATCAATCTTAGATAATTTGCACTGATATTGATTCTCATCTATTGATACAAATGCAAACTACTTATGTATTCCTATTTAGGATAATTTGAATATTGATACAAATGCAGAACTATATTTCTTCTAATGTACATATATTTCTACTTTTGTTTGAAGTACTTTGTATATTGATACAAATATAAAATTGTATTTGTCATATGTATGTACATTCTACCTGTGTTTAAGCCATTTTGGGTATTGTCACAATCTTGAGGTCATTGTCCTTATGGTACATCTGTTTGCAGACTGTTTATCTGTGTGAATCCTTAGTCCTTAAGTTATTTAGTAGCGAAGACTTACTGAGTTATAGTCACTCATGCTTGTCATGTCTATAGTTATGTTAGTTAGGTTCTCCAGACTTACAGAAACATATGTCAAATGAATAGGTAATCTTCAAACACTTCATAGACCTAGAGAATATGGCATTTAAATGTTTTGATAACTTAGAATTCTGTTGATGTGAGACATAATTGCTCCTGGCAGCACTGATCTGATTCCGAGAGAATGTTGGGCTTCTGAGACATTTCCATTTGGAAGTTTGTTTTCTTCTTGGCACAGAAAATGGCCTGTTGGGTGAAGAACTGCCCTTGTCTTGACTGCTGACAATAAAAGCAACTACTGAACTCTGACAAGACAGGGTAAGATAGTCTTTCAAAAAACCTGCTTTTGAAAATGGTCTGACAGATAAGCTAGGCCTGTCGCCAATTTGAATGCACCAACGATACTGAGAAATTTTAGGAGACGATGCAGGCTGTGAGCTGTCTCTGTCTACTCTGGCAAGACTCCGGAATGTTGCTTGCATCCTTCTCCCATTTCTCAGGTGTTATTATATTCCTTCTCAGGTCTTTGATGGGATTGAAGACTAACAGTTATAGTTACAATCTTCTTGTATCTTAGCTAGAACATATTACGTATTAGATTCAGGTTCTTTAGGATAG
>LZPO01117123.1:56664-71492 GCA_001675575.1 Neotoma lepida
TGTTATTAGAAAAAAGTCTGGTAATTGGAGAATGCTGACAGATCTGTGAGTGATTAAAAAAGTAATTCAGCCTATGGGATGCCTTTTCCCTCTCTGCTATTCAAAGAATGGTCTATAATAGTTACTGATTTAAAAGACTGTTTCTTTACTATACCTTTACAAGAAAATAATAGGGAAATATTGCCTTCACAGTACCTAATTATAACAATTCCCAGCCAGTCAAGAGATATCAATGGAAGGTGCTCCAACAGGGAATGTTAAACAGCCCTACCCTGTGCCAATTTTTTCATGCAAAAATCATTGGAGATAATTTTGTTAAGGTTCCACAATCCATAATTTATCAGTGTATGGATGATAGCTTATTAGGAGATCCAAAGTTAAGTACATTAGAAAGCATGAATGAAGAAGTAAAAAAAGGTTTTATTTCGCTGGGGACTACAAATTGCTCCTGAAAAAAACAAAGAGGAAATTCTATTAATTACTTAGGATATAAAATAGAGCTACAAAAAATTAGACCCCAAAAGGTACAGCTAAGGAGAGATCAATTGCAGATGCTTAATGATTTTCAAAAAGTGGTTGGAAGCATTTCCAACTTACTGAATATCATGAGATTACCTAAAGATGGTCTACAAAATTTGGCTAATAATCTAAAAGGGGACAAAAAGTTAAATAGTGCAAAGAATTATCAGCCGAAGCTGAGAAGGAATTGGCTGTAGTAGAAAAGACAATATGAGAAGCACATGTGGATTGTGTGAATCCAGAACTTAAATGTATCTTGGTCATACTTCCCTCCAGACATTCCCCCACAGGAATTTTGATGCAGAGGGAAGATATTATGTTGGAATGGATATTTATACCATGTAAACCAAGTAAGAAATTAAAGACTTATATAGAAAAGTTCTTTGATTTGATTCTAAAAGGAAAATTAAGACTTCACCAGTTGATAGGAATGGACCCAGCAGAAATTCTAGAACCTTTAACTAAGGAGGAAATTTCCTCACTATGGAAAGATAATGAAGACTGGCAGAGAGCCTGCAATGACTTTTTGAGAGAGATTAACAACCGTAAACCCAAAAGCAAGAGAATAGAATTCATAAAGAATGGGTCCTTCTTCACATTGTACAACAAAAGCCTGTTTCTGGAGTCCTCTCATTCTATGCTGATGCAAATAAATCAAGGAAAGCAGGATACAAATCAAGAGACTTGAGTAAAGTAGTTCAAAGTCCACACAACTCGGTACAAAAAGAAGAACTGTACGCCACTCTTATGGTATTGCTGGATTTCACAGAACCCCTCAATATAGTCACTGACTCTCAAGATGCAGAGAGAGTTGTTTTACATATTGAAACTGCTGAATTTATCCCTGATAATACAGAACTAACTTCATTATTCACACAATTTCAGGAAATCATCAGAAATAGGAAATATCATATATATGAGACACATATCAGATCTCATATGGGTCTGCTGGGACCTCTAGCACAAGGTAGTGATGAGATAATTGATCAGTTACTAATAGGTAACGTGCTAGAGGCCTCAGAATTTCATAAGAAAGACCATGTAAATAGCAAAGGTTTGAAGAAGGATTTCTCCATCACTTGGCAACAAGCCATGAATATTGTACAAAAATGTCCTACTTGTTCATTTATAATCAAACTCCATTACCTGCAGGGAGCAATCCAAAAGGTATACAAAGAAAGGAAATTTGGGAGATGGATGTGTTTCACTTCTCAGAATTTGGAACATTCAAGTATGTACACCATACCATTGACACCTATTCAGTATTTCAGTGGGCAACTCCTATGAGTTCTGAAAAGGCTGATTCTGTGATTACACACCTATTAGAAGTTATGGCCATCATGGGAATGCCTGTATAAATTAAGACAGATAATGCCCCAGCTTATGTCTCCAATAAAATGAGACAGTTTTTGCTTTTAATAAAATAAAGCATCATACCACACAATCCCACAGGCCAAACAGTCACAGAGAGGTTCAATCGAACTCTAAAAGATATGCTAAATAAACAGCAACAGGTAACACTGACTCCTAGAAATAGATTGCATTATGCTTTATTAACCTTGAATTTTCTCAATGATGATGAGAAAGGAACAGCTGCAGAGAGACATTGGACAACAGACAAAACTTCTGAGCTAAATCAACCGGTTTATTTGAAAGACGTGTTGACCTCAGAATAGAAACCAGGATACGTCCTACATTGGGGAAGGGGTTTTGCTTTTGTTTCCGCAGAAGAAGAAAAGCTATTGACACCAACAAAATTAATAAAAGTTCGATTCGTACAGGAGAAACCCCTTGGTGAAGAGAATTAAAAGCTCATCTACAGATGTGACATCTCTACAAGTTGTAAGAAAAACTTAACAAAGGGTAGGGGCAGCATTTTGTTTTTCTTGTCTTTACAGGATAATAGAAATACCCATCTTCCCAAAATCATAAGGCCTTGGATATACAGACATCTATAGCAGAAGAAAAGAATCTATTGGAACCAATCTGCACAGAGTAAAATCTCACTGCTTAACATCTATATCTCTTTAATGCTAAAAAAATCATGGTTCTGATTAAATTATATATCAAGCTGGCTTTGGAGTTGGAAGTTGGCTCTTTCCTCCTCTAAACCCAAGCATATTGCTAAAAAAAATACTTACGAGATTCTGTCTCATATCAGAAGAGCCACCTGGTGTGGGACAGAAGAAAACGAGTAAAAGGGGACCATTGTCACCAGATTCTATTTCTCCCCATGGTTACCCTTACTCTCTTAGAACTTTTTCTTTCATGTCATGTCATCTTTAAATCCGAACTTTCCATTTTGATGGTCAAGTTTTCCACAGTAAAAACTGTCTTCTTCAATAGCAGTTTCTGAAGTCTCTAGAAGGAAGATGGTTCCCCATCACCACGACTACAACAACTCTACTCAGTCCAAAGTGATGCCATGGTACCTAAGAACATTAATCATAATCAGACTCAAACTGAAAACTCTTCAGGACAGTCCTAAGATAAGATGATCCATCACAATACACTTTTAGCCAGAATCTCAATCTTATCCATTTCTGAGACTAGCTTTAGATTCTATAGATAGCTCTATTGAGACCTAATAATCTAAGCTTTCTTACAGCACCCCACAGCATCTCCCCCAAAACAGCAGGAAGTAATTATAAGTAAAGAATGCCTCTCTCCCAAATATCTTATTTTGTCAGGGTTATGAATATATGGTTGTAGGGTTGGAGGTGGAACAATAGAATGTGGACTCGGTATTCTTTTTTAGAAAAGAAAAAGGAGAATGGAGATTAAGGTAGATTATTATATTTACTAGTAAAATAATTCAATAAAATATCAATCTTAAATAATTTGCACTGATATTGATTCTCATCTATTGATACAAATGCAAACTACTTATATATCCCTATTTAGGCTAATTTGAATATTGATACAAATGCAGAACTGTATTTGTTCTAATGTACATATATTTCTACTTTTATTTGGTACTTTGTATATTGATACAAATATAAAATTGTATTTGTCATATGTATGTATATTCTACCTGTGTTTAAGCCATTTTGGGTATTGTCACAATCTTGAGGTCATTGTCCTTATAGTACATCTGTTTGCAGACTGTTTATCTGTGTGAATACTTAGTCCTTAAGTTATTTAGTAGCGAAGACTTACTGAGTTATAGTCACTCATGCTTGTCATGTCTATAGTTATGTTAGTTAGGTTCTCCAGACTTACAGAAACATATGTCAAATGAAGCGGTAATCTTCAAACACTTCATAGACCTAGAGAATATGGCACTTGATAACTTAGAATTATGTTGATGTGAGACACAATTCCTCCTGGCAGCACTGATCTGATTCCAAGAGAATGTTGGGCTTCTGAGCCATTTCCATTTGGAAGTTTGTTTTCTTCTTGGCACAAAAAATGGCCTGGTGGGCGAAGAACTGCCCTTGACTTGACTTCTGACAGTAAAAGCGACTACTGAACTCTGACAAGACAGGGTAAGATAGGTCTTTCAAAAAAACCTGCTTTTGAAAATGGTCTGACAGATAAGCTAGGCCTGTCACCAATTTGAATGCACCAATGATACTGAGAAATTTTAGGTGACTATCCAGGCTATGAGCTGTCTCTGTCTACTCTGGCAGGACTCCCGAAAGTTGCTTGCATCCTTCTCCCGTTTCTCAGGTGTTATTATATTCCTTCTCAGGTCTTTGATGGGATTGAAGACTAACAGTTATAGTTACAATCTTCTTGTATCTTAGCTAGAACATATTACATATTAGATTCAGGTTCTTTAGGATAGGACAACTTTTGGAATGATCTCTGTAACATGCCATTTACCTATGCTCCACACTACTCTGGATTTTAGTATGTTAGTATGTGTCTCTTGTTTGAAGTTGTGTTGGTTGTAGTTCCATCTTATCTAGGTCATTATCCCTTATGCCTCCTGGACAATATTTGATAATCATTCCTATTGTATACAGTTTTGTTTTAAGTTAGAATTTTGTTATTTAGACAAAAGGGGGAAAACACATCCTTACCTACCTAACAGAGAACCTTAATTTTGTGTAATCAATTCTAGGCACAGGTAGTTCTCCCGGATTGAATCTATGGAATGATGTTGGTTTGAAAGATTTTACAGAAATATCATTTCCTACTAACACACACTCTAAAGAAAATGGCACAAAACCAATGAACATAGAACATCTATGTAAAATGTGTAAGNAACAACAGTCATAGGTGGCTAATAGTAAATTATCCTCAGATAGAAATTCATTGACAGATTTCCCAGTATGCCACAGCAACACACCATCATGGAGAGTAGTGAATGACCTCAGCTATTTTCTAGACCTAAGGATCCACTTGACATATAATGAATTCAATTTTCCCAGGTGGTCGCGGCACTTCTGATAGAAAGACCTTCTGATAGAAAATACTGGTCATCTGCTCAGTTATAGAAAATCACATCATCCTCAGTCTAGCCTAAGAAGTGGCTTACAACATTATTGAACACAGATAACAAGTGAAAACTCAGACTCTGTTGGTTAAATTTGAGTCCTTAAGTTTCTTAGTCAAGAATTTTCCTTCTTATGAAAGTAGACATCTACCAAAAAAAGTCTTAGAACCGCTTCTTGAAGCACTATTTTCAGTGAGATTCAGTAAACTTGCCTTGGGTAATAATTCCAGTTGCTTGGTAAATATCCAAGGTTTGGCCATGGTCTGAATGTGAAAGTCACTGCCAATGTATGCTGAAATTAAGTTGTCCAAAGGTGTTTATGTTGTGAGAGTAAATATCCAATGACAACACTGCATTTAAGGTGCTCTCTGCTTCTTAAGCCCATGATATGGGAAGAAAGAATTCTACCAGTGTTGCCAGGCAACAATTATGATCCAACTGTCTGTCACAATCTAATACACCTCCTCATGCTAAATTAACAATGTGGACTCATGATCTCACCTAATATTTTCATTTACTTTATCCAAAAGGCACACAGGTCTCTCTGACCTGTAACTCCCTGTACTTCTCCTTTCCCATCTGAAAGCTGCAGTCTAGCACATATGTAAGTAAAGGCATACACTGACCTGTACTTCCTTTTACTTCTTCTTTCCCTCTGAAAGCTGCAGCCTAGCACATATGTAAGTGAAGGTATCACTATGCCATTCCATTACATTGATGAGCACTTACATCTATTCTTTACACTGCACTTCTCATATTTCCCAAATAAAGACAACACTACTTTTGTGCCTCTGACGTATTGAGCCTTTTATCATTCAAAGGAAGACAAATGTACTTCATTCACTCGTCTGTAGGGCAACGTGACCTCACTGCAAGATGAAAGTAAGTGGAGGAAATCAGTGAGTTGATAATTATTTGTCCTGCATCACACAATGCAGGACAAAAAGAAAATACACATTCACTTAATATTCAAAAAATCAACACTCACACACATATAGCACACATCTAAGAAACAAAATTGCCCCCCTGCTCTCAAGCACATATGCTCACATTTCTTCTCTAAGTTAACCGAAAGGGATAGTTTTCTCTTAATTCTCAGTCAATTGCATTATTTTCTTGAGATATGAAATTGCTTGCATGTCCCAAGTAGAAGCCTCCTGCTCAGTCTCTGGCTTTGAAACCACTAATGTGTGTGACCAGGCCTCTCCAACTCACAAGGTCTTTCCAAGCAAGTAAAAAGAAAATATCAACACAAACTCTAAGCAAATAAGCTCTCATACTAGTTGCAACTTGATAGTCTCCTCAAATGCAAATACATGTTGGGATCTCACAAACTATTGCCGCAATCAATGAGTGATATGACGCATACCACAGTCCGGCTTTTTCTGTTTGTTTTTTGGCTTAAAGAAAGCAGAATAGTCTGTCTCCATGTCATTCCTGTGAAAGTCTGAACTTCTGCATCTGGGAAGCATTTAGAGATATGATGTTGGGCAAAGGCATAGCCCCAAGAAGCAGCCTACCAGAAACACAGACCTTATATAAAATGAATTAAGGATTACAGAGTGGACCTGAGATTGAAACCACAGGGTTTGAAACAATGAAGACCTCTTCTCCACGCTTTTTCTGTGATAAAGATGAGGTGNTCTCACTGCNAATGTCTTTCAATNGTCATTTCCTGTAGCTGAGTGGTCAGTCTCTCCACTTTCTGCTTCAACTGCATTTTGGTGAGGAAGATTTGAGGGGATGGTGGCTCCTTTGTTCCCTGTGGCTCCCTGTGGGTACATGAACACAAGTTAACTTCCAGTGTGACAAGGCAGAGAAGATGGTCAGGCCACCCTGAATCCTAATCAAATGTCTGAGAAAGCTGGTAAGCCAAAAAACCAAGGAGATAGCCTCTTCAGACTTATTCACAGCTGCAGACTCAGCATTCAACTTGGCTGCAGATGCTCTTCTGCAGGTTTACAAGTCAAGAGAAAACTGCCATCATTCACAATCATCCCAGTGATTTAGAGGGTCCCAAATATCCTAACAGGTCACTCTAAGTGTATATCAATTGAAGGAGAAGACATGCAAGGCCGAAACAACAAGTCACCTCAATGACAGCTCAGGACACACAGAGGAGCTGTGCAGTACCAAAGTGAGCCACTCTGGTTGAAGCACAGTGGTGTCCTGCCTTCAAGTCGGCACACCTCATTAGTCCCTCCCTCTTTAATGTTGGTCTCATTTTCCCCACCCCTAGTCATTGCCTTTCCTCCAAAAGCAATGAAAGGAAAGCATTCCTGTCATAAAGCTTTGGCCTTATCAATTCCTGATCTCTGAGCCAGAACAATTAATAGCCTGGAATCCTTGATTTTCAATAGCCATAACAAGCAGGGAAATCCAGTTTGTTCCCAGAGACTCCAATCTTCTGTGCCCCAGTACTCAAAGATTCAGCTTAAGCCCACATCCTCCAAGATGCTTCAGTTTGCCTGTAAAGAACTCACTGCATCATTCTCTCATTCATTTCTTTCCTCATGTTTTACACTGAGGCTGAAGGTCAGCTTTCTTCTGTTATGCTTTGGACTCTCTACATTGTTCATTCTCTTTTGGAAGTAGACTCCACAGTCTAGCCATCATGTTCATTGATGAATAGTTAAGGCAATGAAGAAACTCCTCAAGGCCAGGAAGGGTTGCCACATCATTGATGACATCACAGAGGATGCCACTGCTCTTTGGGATACAATAGAATATCCAGGAAAGAGCTTCTGATGTCATGGGAACTGACATTTCTTCTCTTCTAATGAGCTTTCCTTATAATACACTACAAGTCAAGCTGAACTTTCCAGGAGCCTCTGCTGGGATATTATGTTTAAGTGTCACACCATGAGGTAGGCTGAAAAACAATAGTTCTAGAGGCTATGAACAACATGGGGTTGGGACAAGCTAACAGTCACTTTCACTCTTGAAAATGTTGAGTGCAAGAAGAACAAGACAAAGCACTACTTCATAAAGAAGCTTGCTCTGAGGCACAAAGGCTGAAACCAGAGTTACATACCCTGCAGTGCAGTGACAAAGAAAGTCAGAATTGGTCATTGCATCAAGTTGTAGTCCCCTGAAAGACAGGCACTTGACAATACAGGACTCACTCCCTGGGCAGGTGATTAAAATATTCTGAGGCCTTGATGTTCATATTTCCTAAACTCTGCATGTGTGACCTGACATTCTTATGCTCCATTTTGAGTTTTTCATAAAAATTATTTGGCTGGTGGGAGGTCCTGGACCTAGAGTTAAAGAACACCATGAATACAGGCCTCAAGTATTACATGAATTGAGGGTGTGTTCTAAACTTCTGGAGGCCATGGGATGCCACATCCTGTCTCCCATGTACAGGGAACCTCTGGCACTTATTAAACTTGCTATCCTGACTATACTCCAGAGAGACATGGAGTATCGATGATGGGAGGTGGGGCTACATGAGCTTTCTCAGCAGGCTTGCTGAAATAGTTGTCTGTGAAGTTTCTTAGTGTCTACTCTACAGGTTGTGCACTTCAGGAGCTGTGAAAATATTTCTCCTGTCTTCAAACATACATTCTCAATGATGGTGCCTAGTGCAATGGAGTCCAAAAGAACATCATGAGCATTTTTGAGCATTCAACATCATGACAGATTTCTCAGCCCCCTAAGAGGATATTTATGTGGAACAAAGGTAAGAACTCTGGCAGAATTGTAATGCTCAAAGAGGGGCACACAACTTTTACCAAGATATCACCAGGGAACTGGGAGACAGGTATCTAACTACTCAGGCCCAACCACAGATTCCTGACTATAGGGATGATTGAGAAATACATGAACAAATGCAAAAACACATAAAAGTACAGAAAACATACACATTGGTGTGTGAAACAGAAAGAGACAGAGAAAAAGATACATGGAGAAGACAGAGAGAGACTGAGACTGAGAGAATGCTATCAATTGGGTGCTGAATAAATGCAGGTGTGTCATATCAGAGAGAAACAAAAGGAGCAGGGATCAGTCTCGGGCCTGTATCCACACACTAAGTTGTGCGACCAGGCCTCTCCAACTGCTACTTGAAGAATCCAACTCACAAGAATTTTCAAAACAAGTAAAAAGAAAATATCAACACAAACTCTCAGCACCTAAGCTCTCATACTAGCCGCCATTTGATAGAATCTCCTCAAATGCAAATACATGTTGGGAATTCACACTCTACTGTCACTATCAATGAGTAATATGAAACATGCCACAGTTTCTGATTTTTTATTTGTTTTTTCATTTTAGAGAAAGCACAATAGTGTAACTCTTGCCTTAAAGTTGTTTGGCTTTGTGTCAAATGCACATGTAAGGAGGGTTGAAGCCTGACACTGAACTCTTATTTTTGACAGTGCTGATTCCACGAGCTAAGCCTTGTAGCAAGAGTTATAATGCTAAATCCCCTCTGATAAAAAATTACAATGAATGACACATACATCTTGACATTCTTAACACAATCCTACATTTAAGGTTATGAGATAGTAACTAAAACTTTTCTCAAAATGAGACAAAACACAAAAACACACATTTTCACCATTACTAACTCAAGAATCTGCCAAAATAAGGTCTCTAGGTAACCATGTGCAAAACACTTCCTTTGATCTTCACTCCAAGCAACCAAACTGTCTCAAGTATTTGACACATGTACAAACGTTTGCAGGGTTTCCTTTTCAAGCTTTGAAAGACACAATATTTGTAAGTTTGGGAATTCAGTGTTTCTATAATTTCTCTTCATAATTAGACTTGAAATTTCAATGCACTGCTCCTTAGACATGGATGTAGTGTCATCTCACTCTTACATTGTCACCCTGCAAAGATAAAGACCCTTTATGTGTGTGAAGATTTCTCACCCAACAAGGAATTTTCCCTTGGTCATTTGCATGACAGGCTTCTACTGTAAAGCCCTGATGGAGGAAACCATATTTTTCTAGATTTCAGAATGGAAACCAGAGGGAAGGAATGATGGCTCAACAGTTAGCACCAGCTGCTCTTGCAGAAAACCTTAGATCAATTCCCAGCACACACTCATGGGGGCACACAACCATCTGTAACTCCAGTCCCAGGGGACCCAATGCCCTCCTCTGGCCTCTATAGGCACTGCACACATACAGGTAGTCACACACATCAAATTGAAGAAAAGGGTTTAAAAGTTTTAAAAGCCAAAAGAGATAGAAAAATGAAGGGAAGCTAAAAAAGAGAAAAACACAGTGTCTCCAGGCCTTAACTAATTCTTCTGAACTTGGGCCCAGTGAAAAGACAATCCTTATCTCCCCACATAATTTAAACTAGTTTCCCGAGCCCTCTCTCCCTCCCTCGTCTTCCTTTCTTAGACTCCTCCCTTACTTAAGATCTTAATTTGACTTCTCTGATAATCTTTTCTATAGCAGTTACAATAGGTAGCCACTATGAGATCGATGTCAGGCTCACTTATACTTTTCAAAGTTTTAACTGGGAAACTCAATAATAAACACACTTCACAAAGGCAAGTTAGTACTTTTAACAGCTTAAAGATGGGGAGAAACATGCCTGTAAACAGAAAAATAGTTTTTTTTTTCTCAAATTTGATACTTATAAAGTTTCTGGTCTAATCCAAGTAAAGATTCATAAAATCATGACCTGGTTTCCAGATCTGTGAGGAACAGCATTCGAGAAAAGCTGTGTAGTCAGGAAATATCTTTATTCCAACAGAAGACACTAGAAGCAGACTCCTCCCCTCTCCTCACTCTTCTCCTAACCATGGTTTCACTGTAATAAGATGAAGTTGGGCAGTTTCTCCATGGCTGTTAAGGTCCTGGATATGTCATAAAGATCAGTCCTTAACTTATTCCACAAAAGGCACACTGTAATTAAGATAAATATCACATGTCAAAGTGCAGTCTTGATTCCCTGAGACTGACAGTATTGAAACTAAATGATAGTGAGAAAAGGGGCAACTTTGGGTTTTCCATGGATGGCCAAGTTGGACTTCCTGCACACAACAGCAATTTTCAGGTGTGTTGTGTTATAGACAAATGAGACAGGACACCAGAGGCTCCACTCTCTACAAATGTGGATGATAGGATGTATTTTCATTCTAACAATTAAGGAACTCACCTAAAAATGACAGAAGTGACAGGGATCTGGGTAGAAAAGGCCCCTATCCCCCTAAATAGAAGCTGAATTCTACCTCTCCTCCCCAAGGCAGGTAATAACTTATATTTTTCCCACTGCCAATTACAATCAAGAAGAGACACAAATTAAAGTTCAAAGATGTTTGACAGTATCTCTACTTACAAAATGAAGGAGGTGTGGTGGGGGAAATAGGCTGAAATATAGAACTTTACTGAATTTAAAACATAAGTATCATTTCTAAAACTTTAAATCATTTGGTTCCCTTAGCTTGTTATAATAAACCATCATACAAGTGTGATAGCTAGTGTCTTCTAAAAGCTATTTTCTCCATGTAACATACACACAAAAACCTTCCAATACGGGGCTCTTCAGTTTGTGTTTAACTGTCTCCCATTCCCCAGCAGGGTATCTTTCAAATAAAATAATATCTCCTAGCACTGCTATGAACACACTACTACACTACTAAAACTGCTTTACTCTGTCTAAAATTGCTGCTTAGTTTTAGTAAATTTGCACGTACGCCTTTTGTTATGCCATAATAAAGTTGTACTGCTGCAACCAGGACTGATGGGTATACTGCTATATGTAACACCAGATACTGAGGAGGCTAAAGGAGGGTCTTAAGTTCAATGCCAGCCTGGGTCATAAGAGAAACCCTGTTTCAAAAAAAGAGAAAGAGAGAAAAAAAGCAAATGCAAAGAGGACTGGGCTTGCCCAGTATAAGCAAAGTCCTAGGTTTAATCCACAATTGAGGAAGAACAGTACTGCACAAACTATTTGGTTCATCACACACTAGCCAGGCTTACTCTGGTGTTCTGAACATATTTAATCTAGTCAACTGGCGTCAGTTTGGGTCAATTGGTGCTGTTCCAAGGTTTGTCCTAACCACATCTAAGAGCTTTAGCATCTACTGAAACATCTCATTGCTGCACTTGGGCTAGTGGATGACAATATACTATAATGATAAAGTTATCAAAGATGTTTAACATTTAGCTAATGTAGTACTACAGCTCATCTTTACACTACAGAACATTTTATTAACTCATCCAGGATTGTAAATTCTTCACACCTGCCACAATATATTTTGAGGCTGCTAACTTCAACTTAGAATTTCTTATTTTTCATACAGGTGTGGTGGCACACACCTGTTCATCTCAGCCCTTGGGCAGCTGACATTGGAAGAGCAGGAGTGTGAGGCCACATTCAGCTACATATTGACTTTGAGGACAGCTTGGCAGGCTGAATGACTAAAATGAAAAAAATTATAAATGTTAGCATGTATATATATTGATTATAAACATCAGCATGCATACTGAGAGTATGCACTGCAGCTGGGTGTTAGGGTGCACAGCTTTAATCTCAGGACTTGGGAGGCAGAGGCAGGTGAATTTNTATGAGTTCGAAGCCAGCCTGGTCTACATAGCTCCAGGCCAGCCAGGGATATATAGTGAGACACTGTCTTAACAAAAAGAAAGGCAGAATATAAAACTGGGACATCAACTATGGCCATGGTGAGCCCCGCGCCTCCCCCTCCAGCAGACAGTCCCGGAAGACGCGACCACCGAGGGTGCGGAGCGGGTGACCTGAAGAGAGTCGCCCTGAGATCGGGTCCCGAGGCGGATGAAAGCGCCCAGTACTTAACTTCGCTGGGTCCACGGATCCAGGGTCCTCCGAGTTCTGTGACTTGCACGAGGCACGGAGCAGGCCACGGGGCCGGCAGCTCGGGCGCCAAGCTCCTGGTGACTAAGCCACGGACTCCAGAGCAGACGGGAGGACAAAGATTGCAGCAACTCCAAAGCCTCCTGACTTAACCAGCTCAGTAGAGGCTCCTGCTCCACTGCGGATTGCGTGCCTCATACCCGCCCCCTAACTGATTGACAGACAGCAAGACCAATGGCCGAGCAAGGTTTCCACCTAGCTAGCCAATGAGCATGGTACTGGGTGGGAACTGCTTTCACTCCCACCCTTCACCTCCTTCACTGACTTGTGTATCAACCAATGCCTGTCCAACACAATGAAGCCTTTCATCTTCAATATTCAGTAGTGAAGACTTTCTTCAAGAAGTACAAAGTGTAACAACCTCATTTGCAGGGACTTCACATCTCCTCCCCAAAATGAATGGTTCCTAATATTATCCATGGTCACCTCAGGAAGATCGATTCTCTCTTTAGGGATGAGGAACCAGGTCTCCTCAGCAAAATTAAGGGTCACTTGTCCTTGATTCAGAGGGAGAGCTATATACTGCTGTGATGGAACACTCTTTTATTAATTAATGCCACAGGAAAATTTAAAAGCATATCATATAATTGCTAATGGTATTGTCTTCCCTTGTGTCAAGAAAGTATAATGGCAGAATTTGTAAATGTTGATAATGATGACCAAAGAGGGAATTTATTAACAAACCCTTGAGATTTAATTTGAATGTGTATCCAAGGGCAAGAATGAATATATAAAAATTATACTAAATTACAAACCATAATATACAAACTACATAATAACATATGCTTTATTCAGCATAATAATACTTGATTATTATTAGGCAAATATAGATATTTATTTGTGTGAGGATTTATAGCATATACACTCATATCTATATTTCTTATAGGTAATGGGATTTTACATAGTAATAATAACATATATGACAAAACAAAAACTAACATATCCGAATTGAGCAAAAGAAACAGAAGTAAAAGAGCCTAAAGGGAAGGTACACCTTTGGTTGGTGAGCCTGCCAGTTTTACCTCATCCTCAACACCAGGGTGAGCTCTCTAGCACCTCCCTGGATATCTTACCTTATGTAGTAATGAGCAAGGGGTGGAAGAATAGTGGGGCTANATCTCCCATANTCACNGCNNTNNTGTCCACTAATCAGGTAATTTCTTAAGTCATAATTACCATACATAATGTTTAGACCCTATGCTAATCATTGTTCCATCTTTGATTACATTGTTATCAACATTCTAACATTGAGTGATGTTGGAATAGAGGGTGGGAAGGCTTTCTAAATTTTGACCTCGATATTTCTCCAGGAAATTTTGACCTGTTGGACGGACTGTCTCCGAAGTAAAAATGAGTCAAGTATTTCAAGATGCATGTTTGATAGGTAATCCACAAAGGCAGTGAAAACTGGACACAGAGATCTCTTCCAATTTCACTGGTTTGAGACACCCTTCTATCCCAGCACGGAAGTCTCTTGTTCTGCTAATGTTCACCCTGAGAAAAGAGTCTTCTGATCTTAGATGCTACACACCCACTGGCAAAATGAGATGCCTAATATGCATTCAGGAATATCACAACCACGTGATAGTAATGGTTATGTTGTTTTCCTGAAGAAACATTGTTTGCCATGTAGTTGTTCCATAAAGTCAATTTTTAAGTGTCTTGATGCAGGACATGTAAACATAAAAAAATAAAGAAAAATAAGGAAATAATTGAAAGAAGAAAAAAGAAAGAAAGAAAAGAACAAAGAAGAAAGACTAAACAAAATTAGAACTGAAAGATATTTAGAAATGAACAAGTCCCTTGAGTAGCCAGGCCCCTCCCCTGAGGACTTTCAATGGCCAGGTTCTACCCATAGAACTCTCTAATTGTCACAACAGCTAGACCAAGCCCTGTAGGCGAAATGTTTTGTCTGGGTCCTGCCAGGCCCCACGCGGTCCCACAGCCACTTATAAATTAATAACTCAAAAGCTTAAATTAATCACAACTGCTTGGCCATTAGCTC